>BMAO01005400.1:0-20103 GCA_019973975.1 Trichonephila clavata
AAAAATTAAATTTTGTACTATTACGTAAATTTTTTTTCTGCGGAACTTAATCACCAACCTCATCAAAACAATAAATGTTAATACGATAACTCTTTATTTGTTGATACTTCATAAATTATTTATCAATCTTGTATAAAGTTCATTTTATTTATTAATTCAATTTTACTTATTAATGTTCTTGAAAATTAGAAAAAAATTAAAATATTTAAAGTATTTAAAAGTTTTTTTTAAAATTAATTGAAAAGAAAAGCTTTAAAAGAATATAAAACCTTAAAATGAGAAAAATTATTTAAAAAATATTCATTTTATATATATATATATATAATAATAATAATGATAATAAAATTAAAAAATAGTTTAAGTCAAAACAATGCTGTGTAATCTGTACAACCAACATGCAATCTGCATCTTATAAAGAGATCCACTTACCCAGCACATATTCACCAAACCTTTAGAAATTTCGGTGAGCATATTTATTTTGTTGAAAAGAGATCCGCCAGAGAGGGATTTTCAGAAATCAACTTCCAAGAAGGGTTACAGGGATAAAAAGGTTTTTAGGAGTTTTAGACGTACCAACTTGAAATTCGGTGATTATGGTTACTTTGTTTAGTCGAGATCCGCTAAAACATCGGTTTTATGGATATAAATTACTTAGAGGGGTTTTAAATCCCGTTTTTGGAGTATTAGACCTACAGACTTGAAATTTTGTAAGCATGGTTCATTTGTTGAATAGACATCGGGTAAGAAAGGTTTTCGTAGGGGAGGTTGCGGCGAATACTGATAGCGAATAGATTAAAACTAACCGTTTTTGAAGTATTACAGCTACAAACTTGAAATTTGGTAAACATGTTGAGCAGAGATCCGCTAAAAACTGGTTTTATGAAAATCGACTCCCTAGATCAGAGGTGACCAACCTTTTTGGGAAAAGTGCCACTATCTGATAAAAGAGAATTATGCGTGCCACTTCAAATTTTCCAAACAAATAAAGGAACATAAAAAGGTGAAAAAATGGTACATTTGGCTTATTATGGAGTTTTAGGCAAATAGCAAATTTTTAATGCAAGTTTAAGTAGTGGATGTTTTAAAAAATAATTTAGGCCAAAGTACAAACATAAGTTTTATTGTTAATTAGCCTTGACAAGTCCAATCAATTATGTTAAGGTATCCAACTACCCTAAAATTGTGAATTTTGTCAAAAATTTACAAATTTTTTTTATGATTTTGTTTTATAGATTATCTTATTAGCTTTTAAAAAAAACCTAGTTTATCATTTCCGTTTACTTGAACAAAAACTACAAGTGTTTAAGAAAAAGTAGATGCCATTACTTTAAGCAAGATGTTATACTTTAAAACGCGTTTTACTCGAAATGTGTTTTTTTTAAAAATGTTCAAACGGGGCCAGCGATTGCTCAAAAAGTTTTGAAAATAATTAACTAAAACTTTTTGTGTATGTTCTGTATAATAGTAGAAGTGTTTTCACCTTCAAATTTATCAATCACTGTTTTATTACATAATTTACAGTCCCTTATGTTAATATAATCACCGCTTTTTTAAGTAATTTCATGTAATAACTAAGATAGTGCTCTAGTTTTTGTAAAAATTAAAATATCCCTTATCCTGAAGATCATTTCAAAAATGAATAACATAGTAAACACATCAGAACTGGAAAATGGAAAATTTGTTCATAAACATTTGGTTCAAAAATGGGCCCCGTTTATGTTATTTTTTTGTCAATTTTTACCCCTTTTTCCCATTTTAGTAATAATAATTTCTCTTTTTTTTCTTAATTTTAGCATATCTTCTTAAAATGCGCTAAACAAATCTAAAAACCACAAAAAAATCAGCATACCTCCATTTTTAAAAAAAAAAAATTCTGTCGCAAGTAGTGGATACTTTAAGTATAATATAAAAATTAGTAATTTGAAACATTTAATTCTAAATAAATATTAAACAGGTGGGCAACAATTTAAGACTTGCAGATATATTATAAAAATTATATATGAAAATATCATCAATTTTTATCACCCTGAAAATCATCAAACCTAGCACTGTATGAATCCTCTGCAAAGTGGATATTAAAGTTTTAAATCTACCATAGAATGGAGCATAACTTTGGTAGATAGCTGCTGCATCGATATGAAATGTGTTAATCTTTTTTAATGAAATTCGAGACAGAAAAAGAAAAAGTTTGCTTACAAAAGGTATACGTGGGGTACAATTTTTACCTTTAATCTTAAATTTAAATTACTTAAATGCCCCATAGTATTGGTAAAAAAAAGCTAAATCCCAAAGCCAACTTCATTCTTTAGAAAGCACTCACTGGTCAATTTATTGCTTTCTTCCAGATTATTTAAAAAAAACACGTTTTTTCAAATTCCAAAATCTCACGAGTGAAAGTTATTTAAAAAATGTCAGCTCCCACAACAATGAAGGAGTATTTCTTTCTACATCGTAATTTTCTGTTGTAAGTCAATGAAGTGTTTAAAATAAATTTTAATGTTTTTATTTTATCCGAAACACACACAACTGTATTTAAATAAAACTGTAAAAATAATTGGTATTTGTTATTACCTTTTCAAATTTTTAAGAATTTCCATAAGTCTTCGCGTGCCGCTTTTACTACTTAGAGTGCCACACTGTAGCATGTGTGCCGTGGGTTGGTCAATCCTGCTCTAGATGAATTACAGGGGCGTAAAAAATAAATATGTGTTTTAGTTTTTTAAATTCGTTCTTTTTAAATTAAGAGGCGTTGGCTATAAAAATGTTTTTCCAATACATATGAATGTTTATTGATAACATCTATATAAATAAAAAGGGACTGTGGGTAGCCTAGTGGTTAGAGCATCAGTCTCCAGACCGGAAGGCCTGGGTTCGATGCCCGATGCCACCAAATATTCACCGAGTGCACACGGAGAACGTGCTCGTTAAATCTGTGGGTTCGAATGGTGTCGCAATCTATCGTGTTGTACCGATCAAAATCGTGCTGTCACCTTAACGGGGCTCAAAGCTAAGGTTAGCGACAGGCGTAAAATTCTAGTCCTTAGCCGCGATGAATTTCGTGGACCTTGATCTCAGTGGCATAAGCAACATATAAATAAAAATAAATGTGTGTGTTTCTGTATGTCTCTTATGCTTTCCTAAATCGTTCATCCGATTGCGATTAAACTTTGGGGAATGGTTAGACGCATGCTGTCAAGGCTTCTGAGCTTAAGGGGCATTGCGATGATTTAAGGGGTGTTAGAGATATAAATATTACGGTTTTTGAACTTTTAGAGACTTGAAATTTTGTTGGCATGTTTTTCTTTTGAACACATAGATCCTTTAAGAACAGAAATTTGCTCCTACTGGGGGGGGGGGGAGAGGAGTTGCTGGGACTTATTTACATAAAAAAATTTCGTTATCGAACTAGTATTTATCTATAATTTAATATGAATTTTATTTTTGTTGAATGGAAGCTTACTAAGAAAGGATTTTACGGAAATCGACTCCTACGGGGAGAGGGAATCTTTTGCGGTGTATTGATAAAAAAAATAACCGAGTAGTTATGAGTTATTAGGTCTAGTAGTTCCCCTACAGTAATGAACTTTGGTATGGATGCCCCTGTTGTTGAATTGAATGGGTTTGTTAAAAGGGTCCTTTGAAGTCTACTTTCAAAAGCGGTTACTGGAGCTGATTGATAAAAAAAATTCAGTTTTTTATCTATTAGATTGAAATGTGGCAAACATGTTTATTTATTGAGTAGAGATCCACTAAAAATGGGTTTTGTGGAAATCCACTTGGGAGGGGGTTACGAGAGAATAAAAGATTACTTCAATTTTTGAAATTATTATTTGGAAGTCCTGTCCTTTTTTAATCAAGAATTATAAGAATATTTTTCAAAACAGTCGAACTCTTAATGCTAAGATATCAATAATTTATATATATATAAACAGTATATATTCATATAACATCATGAAATATCCAGCAAAGTAGGTGGGTAACAGCTAGTATAACAATAACTGTATATTCAAACAATCTAATGAAATACCCAGTGAAGCGGGCTCATAATGGCTAATCTATTAGGTACGCATCAATAAATATGCATCGTATTCTCTTTCATAAACAAACATTAAATTACATCGTCATTAATCGAGGATGAATTAAAAATAGCTTTACACCTGCATCTATAGAGCTATCAGTATTACCTCTTGAGCATTTTCTAAAGAAAACTTGGGTAGGGAAAAAGAAACCCATTGAAATTATTCCCACAACAATTAACGATTCAGTTCACACGAATTTATGGAGAGGGATTTGATCCACACACATAATTAGCGTTGTTAGATATTTACATTTTATTCCACAAGACCATTTTTAAAAGAACTTTAAGCTAAGAGATTCCAGTCGCTCTCTGAATAAATTTACATGGGAACGGATACCTGTGAAAGCAAAAGAGAAATCATATAAACCCCTTCTCGAATTAAAATAAGCCTTTTCTTAAGATCGAACTGGCGATGGCTTGATGGGACAGACTAGAAGCGAAATTCAATTAAGTGGAAATGAATAAAACGTAGCTAAAAAAAATCCTATAAACTTAAAAGTTGTTTTGATTTGAGACTTCACACTCGGGTTTCATCATAGGATTTTTGCTCTTCTTCTGAAGCCCCCTAGCGACCAGAAAGGTATTTATTCTTCAAGCTGTTGCCAACCCCAAGCAGGCATAATTAGAATTAGCGTCTTGCATTTAATTATATAAGCGTGTTTTAGGAAGGGTTTATGAAAGAACCTGAATAGCTTAATCTTTTTTAAATTAACTAAAAGTCTGATTAATACTGGAGCTCATAAATCTTAATCTGAAGCTGAAATAATTTTTTGGAAGCTTTCTTTCTTCTTTTCTGTAAGAATTCATTAAATATAAATAAATATATATCACCTTAGTAAAAGATAAAAGTTTAATTAGCCTAAACTAATTTAGATTTTACTAAAACATTCATAACGTCATTTTTTAAGTAATTGTGCATTTTGTCAACTTGCCAATCAATTACAGGTACATTTTTATTTAAACTTCTGTTTTTAATTATTTGAAAAGTAAGTGGAATAGGAAAAGGAAGTTGAAACAATCTAATTAAGTTGTTTCCCAAGGATTAATCCTTATTAGTTTTAAGTTTGTTAATATAAAAGCACACATATACTGTAGTTATTTGAAAAGTTTTGAATTCAAAAAATAAATATTTGACAGATGCTGAACATTAAGAATTTTAAAACACTTAACTATGATTAGATTTCTTATTTATAATTTGTAACAGGAATAAAATTGTTTTTTACCTACCTCGATGATTAATTTTGTGTAATTAAGTAGTTTCAAAGAAAACATATATTAATTAAAATTTGTATATGATGTATTGCACATACGCACACAAATGAATCAACTGCAATTAATTCATTGGCGATATACTTGAAACTTGATAAATCAAGAATAGTATTTCTTTTTCTCCAGATTAAAATCAAAGAGAAATTTCATCTGATTGTTAATTTGATGTAATTTTATACGATTATTAGATAGGTAAAATGAGCAATAGTTTATTGTAATTGCATATTTTTAAATAAAAAGTGGAGGCAAGATGAAAATTTCTCTATATTTTTCTAATCAATTGAAATAAAACTCTAATTAAAATGTAGAATTTGTTTAATAAGTATCGGAACAGATTTTTTTCTGGCCAGTGGGAAAGGGTGGAATGCTATACGTCGCGGAGTATCTAACATAACTACGATCAATCGCCTGAGAACCATTGGAGTCTGAAAACTAAAGACATATAATGAGTTTGTGATTCCAGTGCGATTAACAATGAATAGTTAATATCTTGTAGAAGTGTTTGAACATTTAAGGATTAGGGTCTTTGCGTTCAAAGAAAAATCGCCGATACCAAAATACTCCATGATATACATTTATTTTCTCGTCTTATTTTGTACAGACCAAATACGACATTAAGTGCAACATATCAACCACCCTACAATTCAGATATGTTTCCCTCTCACCTAACTTGTTCAATTAAATTAAAAAAAGCCTGAAATAACATATCTTCGGTACAACTGATGCAAGTGCCGGTTTATCCATTGGGCGCTTGAAGCGGGTGCCTAGGGACCCAGAAAAAGCTGCATTATAAATTTCAATCCGTCCGGCCAATGCGACCTGTAGATCTTTTGCCTTCAAGGCCCGAAATGAGCTTAAATCGGCACTGAGGAATGCTGTTGATGCAATTTTAAAAAAAGAGACTTGAATATCGTTAAAGTTGTCAACTTCCACTTTGACAAAAAATATCAATGTCAGAGAGTTGAAGAAGAGTCATACTTTTAAAAAAAATCATATTAATCAAT
Source organism: Trichonephila clavata (assembly GCA_019973975.1). Taxonomy (NCBI): domain Eukaryota; kingdom Metazoa; phylum Arthropoda; class Arachnida; order Araneae; family Nephilidae; genus Trichonephila; species Trichonephila clavata. The sequence continues at coordinate 6,352 of BMAO01005400.1, forward strand.
ATGTATATATTTAATAAATTTCTTTTTATATCTTCAGTTATTATACTTATTGAGAACTTACTGATGAGATACTTATTGAGATTCAGCTACACGAGGGCTTTTCACGCCGGACATCGTATTTTTGAACCACGGTCAAGTGACGAGGACGATACCTGAGCTGGCACCCCCTCTCATAACTTCCACACCACAACAACTGGAGGACGCTTGAGCTCTCGACAGATTTAACGTAGATCTCCCCCTACACAGCGGGTCTTTAGCTGCACTAGACTCGAACTCATGGCATGCCGGCTACGAGATGTTACTTTAGTCACAAGGTTATTGCGGTCTCGATACTTATTGGACAAACCTTGTAAGTTGATTTTAATATAATAATATGAAAGATTATGTAGGCATTATATATATATTAGCTTATATTTCAACACATCAAGATTGTAAACTATGATTAATCATTCAAAAAACTGTTTAAAATATTATTAAACAATGCAGTTTTGAAAGCGTCGTGCAAAAATTATTTTCTTTCACGATTTGTAAAATATTTCTTTTATTTTAGCTTCGTTTTTATCTTAATACCTAATGATAATTTAAGGTCCAGGTAAGAGTTACTTTCATGTTTATTAACTTATCTCTTCAAAGCAACGCTGTGGCTATTTTTGACAGACCTTATCATTTTGAACCGTTTAATTTAACCACAAAATGTACATAATATATTCTCATTAACTCAGCAGGAGAACAGCAATAAAAGCTGGATTAAGAAACCTACTTTTAACTATTACTATTTTGTGGCTTTTAAAAATAAATACACCATTAATCTTGAAACTTAAGAAATGTTTTATTATTCACAGAGGAATGAAGTATTGGACAATATTCGAGAACACAAAATGGAAAATTCATATTTAGTTTTCAAAAAAAAAAAAAAAAAAAAAAAAAAAAAAAAAAAAAATAAAACGCCTCCGCTTTAAAATTAAGGAAAAAAATATAAAATAACGAGAAAATCTTCTTAAAACTAAACGCAATTCTACTATATCTTCAGTTTCAATGAATTATTATAACCCAAGAAAATGGATATGCAAATGAATTCTTAATTGAAATTGATTTTAAAATTATGGATGTTAGAATGTGATGATTAGAAACTGATATTAGAAATTAATATCAAACTCATTATGTAATCTGAAACTGCATAGATTAGAAACCAATTTTACAGTAATCACTTATGTATGCTATCATTGCTACCCCAGACCTGTCAAATGCATTATCATTTATATAAATTATGGAACATTACTTCTAAAGAAAGAATCAAATTCTAAAACTCTATTTTAAACTTTTTTTAGTTAATTCTTGCTTATTTATATTTAAAATATAATCCTCTTTCATTTTTTAAAATATTATTCCTAAATTTATCAACAAATTATGTTGACGACAAAACGTGCCATAAAGAAAATCTCATTAAAATAACAACTAAGTAATTCTACATGCTAAAAATTATATTAGTGATGCAATTATCGCATTACATGCGGAAAACGTTCTTTGAAGGCGTTTTTTTCAGTCTGTCACTAGAGCGTGGGCCGGAGTACGTATTTAATAGATTAGTGCTAGAAAACGGATCATATACAGTAATATCTTGACAAACGCGAACCCGGAGTTATGCGATTTTCAAATATCATCGATTCGTCTTTTGTTTGAGCGCTACACAACTCTATTATACTGTTAGAATAAATTGGGACAAACATGTTTTCCTTGTTTGAATTGGTATGTGATTACCAGTGATGTCCCAGACTACTAAAATCAGTTAGATCTGCCTTGAGGTAGTGTGATGGATTGACTTTGACTGTAATTTACTCATTTGACTGGTTTTAGTGTGTTAGCCGCTCAGTTGCGGGTATTTCGGTGCTGCAGCTGGTGGTGTAACACGCATTATTTATGCTTGTTCAAAAAGATGGATATTATTCTGAGGAATAGTGCTAAACTAATCTCTCTTAGGAAACACTTCCATGACTCTGAGAGGTATAGCTACGACAGTTGGTGTCTTTCAAGAATTATAAGATTATTTCAAGCCTCCGGAACATCCTCCCAAAAAGAAAAGGAAAATGTGGGCGCAGGTGGAAGAATTACTCCAAGAAGTGATAAAATTATAATAATAAGTTGCAAAATAAATCCGAGGTAGACAAGCATAGACCTTTGAAAGGATCTATTGGATCACATTGTTGAAGTGAGTACCTCTAACGTACTCAAAAAGCTTTTGGAAGCTGGTTGTAAGGCAACGAGCTCCCGTGTATAAAACAATTTCTAATTCAGAAAATGGTGGAGAAACGGTTAGCTTAAACCAAAATATATCGATCTTGGACTGTTAACGACTGGAAAAAGGTAATTTTCAGTCAGAAAAAGGATACAAATCAAGTGCAGAAAGACAAAGTGAAGGTGAAATTGTACTACCAGATCATAGAAGACCCTTCAAAAGAGATGTTTTGGGAGGTTTTCACAACAAATGCACTGGAAATTTAGTTCCTCTTAAAGACATGATGAATTCTGTCACAAAGTCTTAGAAATTTTACTCAGTAGGAATTTATTAGAAAATTTACTCAAATTTATTCAGCTCAATTCATGACTGGAATCATTTGATGGAAAATTTCAACAGGTTTTGGCTCCTCACAATTTTATATTAGTTCAGACTTTTATGCAGGAAAACAAAATACAAGTGCTAGTTTGGCCTAGTAATTCACCAGACCTAAACAAGCTTTTATAGATAATCGAGCTAAAAAGTAAAAAATATTCTTAATATAAGAATAAAATGATTGACGAGAAAATTAATGTCATTGTGGTAAAACCATGGGGAGCTCCATATCAGTTCTTATAATTTCTTACTAGTTCTATTCCGAATTGCAAAGTTAGTGTAAAAATGTAGTACAAAGCACCCCATGCTTGTACCACAATGACACGTTAATTTTCTCGTTAATCATTTTATACTTATATTAAGAGAATTATTTTTTACTTTTTAACTATAAAAGCGTGGTTTTTAGTTTTTTAAAACTATATTTTATTTTTCATTTTTTAGTCTGGTACAGTAATAGTGTGTTTTTTTAGTTTTTAAACTATCATTTATTTATTGATGAATTAATCTTAGATGCGTCATTCCTTAGAATCTGGAATACCCATTGGCATCCTATCAATGCATCCATACGGCCTGCTTTGCAAAATGTAAGATCAGATAACTGAAATAAATCTGGAAGAGCTAAGTTTGAAATATTTAATGCGGAAGAAGTGCGAAGTGTCAATGATATTTTTCACTAAAAATAGCTCAATATTCTTTCTAAAACATGCATCGGCGTTAGGCATAAAAGTACTCGTTTTGAATCGATAAATTTGTAAGAAATTATTTAATCCGGTGACCTCTAAATCAATACTCAGATTTTTCGGTAGTCGCCAAATCTATTATTGGTCATCAATTCCGGATATATGCTCTGGAATTAGTCGCTAAATCTGGAAATCCTGATGATCCTAATCAGGAAAATGGAACAAAATTTTAAAATTATTTTATTGTCATCAGTCTTTGACAAGTGTGCAAAATTTCGAATTAATCTGATCTTTTAAAGTGGGTAAAAATCGGGTTTCAAGATTTCGTTACATACAGGTGAAGCTTATAAAAGCGCGTTAAAAATACATGATCTATAAATTCGCAAAAATGACAAAAAAAAAAAAAAAAAAAAAAAAAAAAAAAAAAAAAAACATTTGGGAGAACATTTTTCATCAAATTGTAAAAATATACTTAGTATTTCTTAAAGCAAATAAAATCAATAATGGCACAATATTTCATTTTCGTGAATCACGGGCTTATGAATCATACACGAATACAATGATTTATTTGCAGATTTGTTTTCTTTCGAAAATTCTCTCCTAACTATAATTAATCAAGAGTTAATGTTATGCATTGATCTCCCAACTTTGTTCCACTTTTCAATATTTAATCATTCAAAATAAGTATTTGACACGCTCTTTCTCTTCAAATACTTTGTGTCATGGCCTATTTTTTATTTTTCCTTTATTCTTTGTAAGAAAGTAACTATTCTTAGTATAGTGGTCATTGTTCGGAGTAAGTAGGTTATAGTATACCTTTCTTAATTAATTGTAAAATAGGTAAATCATTCTTCCTGAAAAGTTTATTTCTAAGGAAGAGTAACAATTCCGGTAAAGAAGCACAAGCATGTAGTTGATAATTAGGAATAGTTAGTTGAAAGCAATCGAGTCACTTTTTTCAAAAGCACTTCTGACCTTTTTTGTAATTAATTTAGTGTAAAGTAACTAGTACGTAAGGTAAGAGATTAGTTACATGGCTACAAAATATGAAATTTTAGCCTTATAAGTTAAACATGAAACTTTATGTACCAATATAAAAGAAATTAAATGTGGCCAATACTGCTTGTGAAATACTTTTGAAAAAGAGAATTGAGGCACACGATTGACCCTTTGTATATATATTATGTAATTTTATTCAGATTAAATCAGGCATTTTTTAAAATAGAAAATTATTCCAATACTATTATAAGTATCTGGGATTGCAAAATTTATACACGAGAAGGGTTTTGTGACGGCAGCACTTGCCGGCGTCATGACGCGTGACTGAGCGCGCTTCACAGGTATGCGTGCTGAGACCCTTCAGAGACAGAAAGGAAGAGAGAGAGAGAGAGAGAGAGAGTGCGACGGAGAGAGACCAAAAAGAAACGAGTAACGATCTTTAACCACTTAGCAACGACGCGCGTTTAATTCAGAACAATACAGTCGACTCTCGATAATTCGAAGTTGGAGGGACCAATGAAAATCTTCGAATTATCAAGTTCGAATTATCAAAAGGGTAGCAAAAAACTCACAAATACACAAAGAGAATTTTTGTTTATAATAAAAACAATTGTACATATGTATAAAATTATTGAAAAGTATTTTTAAAAAGTACATATTATACATAAATTAAAAGTTCTGTATTAAAAGAATACATTTATGTATTAAAAACAATTATTAAAAGAATACATGCTGTGTACATAGTTAATCTTTTTTGACGAAAAAATGTGTTATCTTTAAAAATCTGTTTAATCTGTTTTCGGTTAAATAAGACATTGTCCCCTTTACCATTGGTTCCTTAAGGCAGGGTCCAGTGCGGCCCATGCCCTATTTGGTGCCACATGTCATAAGTCACGCAAATGAATTATAAATCGTCATGTCACTCCGATGCAAAATACACAATCCTACACATCTGTTCCTCACAATAGTGGACCATCCCTTTTGAACATATGTATAACAAGGCCACTTATTAAATGATAGATATGCGCAGCCGACAACAAGTGCGGCCGTTCTGTTGTCCACTTGAAGTAGGAAAGCAATAAAAGTATCTTTTTTGCTTGAAAACACAAAGAAGGGATGACAGACAAATGGTCATCAAAGGAGCTGCGTTACAGGGGAAACACGAACTGACAATACAACACAAAATATGTAAGCTCCAACCTGTTTGCTACATGACTACATGATAGTGAATGTTCAAATTGTTGAGAGTTTTATCAGATAAACTCGAATTATCACGTGTTGTAGTCTGGCCAGACACAGATTTTACTTCGAAATATTGAGTGTACTAAAACATATTGTTTTAGTTCTAAATATCAAGAATTTTTCTAGGGGCTATACATACACTTCGAATTAGCGAGAGGTTCATATTATCGAAGGTTTAAATTAACGAGAGTCGACTGTATTTGTATAATTGTGTAGGCCCCTTTTCATTGTTACTGTTAGAATAAGCAGTCTTGTTTGTAAGTTTCAGTCAGTTTGTCTTTACTAGCTAACGAACTACTCCCCAAACCCATTATTGTAATAATAAATGCCTATAAAGTTTGCAAGTATTTAGTAAGAAGGAAGATGGTAATATATTTTTTTAACGGTATCCATTTTCATTGGATTACATCTCATACTGCATTACGAGAATGAAAAGGCACATAAACTAGCAAAAGAGGATTGTAGTTTTCTAACTGCTAATCTTCTATTCTTTTTTCCTGGAATTATATTCACTGAAAAAATCTCAAAATTTGGTGAAGTGAAGGGTGCGTTCCACTCATCATTGGTCGTATGGGTAATAGATCCTGTGCGTCTTTAAAACTCAAGTGTGACAGATGCTCCCAATGTCTTTTTATTGGTCACATCAAGCTCTCCTCGTGCTCAGAGAATAAGATTTTCGCCGTTTAGTCTAAACGTTCTGTTCTTCACCCGCCGTCTGTTCTCCCATGTACAGCTTGAATCACATGGATCTTCCTATAGGAAAGATATTTATACGGATCCTCTTCATGTGCTCGACTTAACAGTCAACGGTCAATTAGACTTTGTCAGTCTCTGAAGGGTTAGCAAAAATTCATAATACTGAATTACGTCGATACCTATTACGCGAAAGTTGTCCCTTTCTTAACATGTTTTTAGAATATTCATAAATGTTATGCGCATGTTTTCTGGTAATGTTAAACCTCACTCTTTCAGGCCTTTTTCCTACTTTAAGTTCGACTCTGATAAAATACATTTCCAGGCCGAGCTATTAACCAAGGTGTGTAAAAGGTCAGATACACCAGAATTTAATATACAGGTGGCTCTGAAAACAATTCATGGCATCCTTTATTCGGCATTAAAAATCTATACTGATGGCAGCATGGTCGATAGTGGTATTTCTGAAAACGGAGTGCCACATTGAGACATCTGATGGTACATTTGACATAATGATTAGAAGTAATAACTGCTGTTCTAAAAGCTACATCATCTGGGATAAGAAACAAGAATTTCCATCATGGGAATTAACTCCAACCTTACCAATATTTTAAGGTACTCAAATACTTCCGGATGATCAGTCTTAATACATTTGAGACTGATGTAAAAAATTACCGACATCAGTCAGTCATTTTCATTTTATATTATTTTTCTTATTGGATTTATTGTTGATGTTTGAAAGCAATTCCTAGTTTATTTCATAATTATTAGAAACTGAAATTTTATGAATGTAAAAATTACAAAAACCAGAAATACGCGTTTGAATTATTGATTGAAAGAGTGCAAATAAATATCCGTTAAACTATTGTTAAGAGATTTAAAATAAATTTTTATTTATTAAATTTACACTATTTTTAGGATTTAAAAGAAAAGAAGGATGTGATGTGGGAAATTTAAACCATTTGTGGAAATTGTTAATTCATTTTTAGTTCCCTTTACTCATTTGAATATAATATAAATAAAACTCTGTCTAAAAGCCTTTTACTTCAAATTATGCTAAAAAGAATAAATTTTCGAAACTGGAAATGTAAGTCAAACATTTATTAACAGATCATATTGAAACTTTAATATCTCTTATGTACATATTATATTATTCCAATGCTTCTGCAAAAACTTTTCATATAGTATTTTTAAAAAATATATGTTTTTTTACGTTAAAAATCACAGGCAATCACATTGTAAGTTTTTGAACTCATGCAAAATTTGAATACATTTATAAATATCTTATTTCTTGTCGAAAAATGCCAGCTAAAAATGAGTATACGATTTTGGAAATAAAAATTTTCCTGGAAAATAAATTGTTCTGCATCTCAAAGTTTTGGAACTTTTGCAAATTTTCTAGATGTTTCTTATCGTGTTTTGATATCTTGATTTGTAATACTTCGCCACGAAATAAAGCTATTTTGTAAGACTTTCGTCTAAAATTTCTACTTTTATCATAGTTAATTTCCACCATTTTGGAAATTTGCATATAACTAAATGCGCAAAGCAATATCGATCGTATATATCTGTTCTATAATTTTAATATATATGCCAATCTGAACATCCATAGAAACAGAACGGTAAATGAATATTGTAAAGAATATCGCAAACTTCGATCGCAGAAAGCTAATTTAGTTAATGCATATTTTGTTTATCTGTTCGCGGCCGCATCTGTAATTATTCACAGTTGAAAAGATAGGGAATAATCTATGAGATTATTCATAATACATTCCTTTGTTAAGATTTAATTAGCTTAATTTGCTCTCTTTTAAGGGTTTAACTTGAAAAAAGTTGTATATTAATGATAATCATACCATCATAGTGAAAATATAATTTTACATTAAAAAACTTTTATCTACTTATATAGTTAACTAACCCTACCTAGAGGGCATTTAGTTGTGCTAACAAAATCAGTACTTATATTTTCTAAAAACAGTTTTTTTATTAGTATTGTAATTTTGTATAACTTTTCATTGTTATATTTGATTTATCCCATTCTTTTTCTCTTCAAAAGGAAAATTTCACTGGAGACGGGAACAAGAAAAAAAAGAAAAAAAAAAAAACGAACGCACACAAATGCAAAATTTGTGATTAATGTAGGGTTATTACAGTTACCAATTAATAACAAATGCATTTTTAGTATATCATCTAATTAATTTGTATTTTTAAAATTTTTTCTAATGGAGCTGCACATTTTTTAGTATTTTAACCTTTGCAGACCTAGTACATTCCCCAGGAGCTGGTATCTCTTTTTAACGCGGCACCATATATAGACAATACCAATTACCGCAAGTAGTTTTGACGCCCAGTTTCCTCCCCAGAGGGAGGCACCTGAGCTCTTGTCGATGTGAACCTATACTAGGATTTAATTTTGTCGAGAGCACCCAAGCCAAACAGACACTCTAGGGTCCTTTACATGTCATATAATCATACGACATGGCCGCTGTCGATTTTCTGCATCATAAAAATTTACCGAGTTGGGCCAGGGTCGAACCCGTAACCTTGAGTGTAGAAAGCCAGCGACAAACCAACCAAGCCACCCAGCCGGCTAATTTAATATTTATGTATACAGCAGAAGCTGTTTTTATGTGGTCCTTTTTCTTGCGATTTTATTTTTGTGCGATGTTATTTTTGTATGATTTTTGTGTGCAATCGCCTTTTATGCGGTATACGAATTTCAACGGCTTTGACGTCATTGTAATGTTTTCTATCAATTTACATATATACACTTCAAGACGCTCTGTTCATTGGTTATAAACAGTCTCTCGACACAATTGCTTTCTCTCAGCGTACTTGCAGCACGCACTTGATTGAAGACGAAACTTTTAATGACAGTGACATTATCAATAATTTGATAGATTATGAAGACGGACAAGAAGATCCTGATTCTTTGAGAGCGGTAAAATATAAGCAAGGATCCAGCCTTCCAACAAATAGGAAAAACATTCTCTTACAATAGGTACCAATTGCGAGGAGTTTGAAATTCCAAAAGGAGCTTCTATGATGCATATCTGGTTATAGTGACGTGCACAAGCAACAGACCAACTGACCGTAGTCACAAAAACTTTTTTTACAAGAAAAAGTAAGGGATAAATCAATTGAAATTGTATCTTCTAGCGACGAAAGTGATTTTGAACTAATTCCTCACAGGAAGATGCACGCTTTGGATAATGATGAGTAGCAGTGAATTAAGTATGTGCACTTTGAAAAATTCTCCATGTATAACAATGAGAAATTAAATGTTTTAAAAATGTTTCCATGTGGAATGTAATTATTTATTTTGTTGAAAGTACTTTCTCAAAAATTTCGTAAATAATCGACATATTTTTTAAGTGCGACTTTTTTTTATGCTACCCCTCTCAACCGCATAAAATTTTTTTTTGTTGTAGATCGACAAAGTTGCTTGTTATATGTAAATATTTATGAAATTTTCGCATAATTTTTTTGTGCGAATTTTCTTATGCGGTCCCTATCTACCACACAAAAACAAGTTTTACTGTTTATATATATGCAGTGGACCCCAAAAGTGTTCGTACACTTGCAGTTTCCTATAAAATTTTATGTTTTCGACTGATAAAAATTAAATATTGTAATTGTAATTTTTTTATGATATCTGCAACTTGTTCTTAATAGAATGACATAATTATTTTTTTGAAAATAATACCTATTATTTTTAAAAATTAATAATCAAAAAGCTATTGAAAAAATTACGCCACAAAAAAAGTCTTCGTACACCTAACAAAAATCTCAACTTAGCTGTAAGTATTGTATTTCTTTCTTAATTTAGTACTTACTAGGATATCTTTTAGTGTCCACAATTACTTTTAAATGTTTTGGTATAGATTTAATCAGTTTTTTGTAATTTCTGCATCAGTTTTCCTCCATGCTTCTATTATTATTGTTTTTACTTCCCATTATGTGTTTATATGTCATGTTTACTTTTTTTAAAAATCAAATTCTCACCAAATATGTTCTACTGGGCTAAACAAACTGATTGAGGTTTTTTCAGAATTTCGGATAGTTATATAGAGACACCAGCGGCGTACATTGAGATCACAGTGCTTGTCATGGGAATCCTGTTAAAAATGAAATAGTCTCTTATATCCAAATTTTGGGCGCCTAATTTAAAATTTCACTTTAGAGCTGATGATTCACAATACCATCAAAAAATACCAAATTACCTAATTTTGAGACCATTTTACACCTCCGCGCTAGAACACTTCCATCTCCATGGTCCTTGATCCAATTTGATTCTTGGGATTAAGTTTCAGAAAGTTCAAAATTGACAGAAAATTGATTGGGATGACGGAAAATTAAACATTTTTGGTTCTGATGGGCATATAATAGTAAAAATAAGAAATTTAATCCCATGAATTTATGTGGAACAAGAACTCCTCCACCTCCATGCTGAAGCATGGAGGTAAAGAAGTTCTTGCATGGCATGTAAATCGACTTTAAAATTAGGTAATTTGGTTTTTTTATGGTATTATGAATCATGAGCTCTATTTAAATATTATAGAGGAATTTAAAATTATCCACCCAAAATTTGGATATTGGAGACCATTTTTTAACAAGATAATGACACCAAGCGCACTTCTCTCAATGTATGCCATTGGTGTTTCAAGAACTGCCTCAAAATTCTGAAAACACCTCCTCAATTAGTTTATTTAGCCCAGTAGAACATATTTGGTGAGAATTTGATTTAAAAACAATAAACATGACATATAAACACATAATGGGAAGTAAAAAGAATAGTAACAGAAGCATGGAGGAAAACCGATGCAGAAATTACAAAAAACATTAAACCTATACCATAACATTTAAAAGTAATTGTGGACACTAAAAGATATCCTACTAAGTACTAAAGTAAGAAAGAAATACAATATTTAAAGCTAAGTTGAGATATTTGTTAGGTGTACAAAGACTTTTGTGGCGTAATTTTTCAATAGCTTTTTGATTATTAATTTTTAAAAATAATAGTTATATCATTTAAAAAAATAATTATGTCATTCTATTAAGAACAAGTTGCAGTTATCATAAAAAATTACAATAACAATATATTAATTTTTATTAGTCGAAAACATTAAATTTTATAGGAAATTACAAGTGTACGAACACTTTAGGGGTCCATTGTATATATATTTCTTCTAGTTTTATGATTACCTTTAGAATTAAATTGAATCTTATTCTTACACTATTTTCTCTTCTTTGCAGCTCAGTGGTATATAGAAATAGGGGGTGGGCAGTTTGGATGTCCTTCAAACTATGTTTAATCCAACGCAATCTTAATTTCTAAGGTTTAGAGCAGTGATTCCCAAAGTGGTCTATAGAGACCCCCAGCGTCTATGGCGACCTGCAAGGGTCACACCTGCAAAAAAATTTGGGAGTCCATGAGGTGTTAATTGGGGTCTATGATAGTGGTTCTCAATAAACCAGATCATGACTTTAATTTTAATCTTTAAAAAAATTTGATCTAAGGAGACCAGATTTTACCAATTCACATTTATTAAATTTAGTGATGTTAATTTGTGGATACTAGGCGACAGCATAAATTTTACTAAGACAAGGCAGTAAGACTTTCAGCATTTCTTTCCAAAATTAAGGTAAAGAAGTATAATATTGGACGTCACGAAAGTTTCTCAAATTGTCACAGACAGTCTGTCAGGACATTTTTACCAACGTTCAACATTTAAATGTCCTTACTCAGATTTTGAAACAAGGTTTGAGATTGCCTTTTTTATTGTAATAACAGCAGTAGACAATAATTTCATATAGACACTTTAAAAAAGAAATATGTCATATTACAAGAGGAACTGATCAGAATAGGTCCTAACGAAGAATGGATGTCAGCAATTTTGGCTTTAAAAAGACATAACTGATATTTGTCACAAATTATGGAATATCGTGAGAAAGCTTTTAATTGCTTTTCCTTGTGAGAGGGAGTCTCACCGAGTTTATCTATCTAAAAAGAAAAAAAAAAAAAAAAAAAAAAAGAGAAAGAAAAAAAGAACTGGGCACTGTGACTAACAAAGATGATTCAGGGTTAAACCTGACTAGATTGATTTTAAATGTTGAAATTTTGTTACTGAAGCACCAGATTCATCCCTTTCATTAAAAGAATGTTTCCTGTTCAGTTAATTTATGTAACAGTTATTTTACATTAATTTGATTTTAATTTTAATTCATTGACATGCGCTTTTAAGGTTTTAAACGCTGTACTTCCTTAGTTAGAAATTTAATTCTTTTAAAGTAGTGATACTAACTATCAAAAAGACATTTAAGCTGATAAATTTGCAAAAAATTAATATTAGGTAAGCAGAGGTCTACCCGAAACCGAAAAACATGGCAAGGGGCCTATGAGACAAAAAAGTTTGGGAACCTCTGGTTTAGAGTTTCTAGTTATATTACTGAAGCTATCTTATTTTTGAACTATTCTTTCCTATTATAATTCTATTAATCACTTTGCTTTATTAGTATATGCTTATATATAGTTATTAATCATGACCATCTCAAAATTTAAATAGTCAATACTTATTAAACACGAATTAAGTTTGCGACGGATCTATACGGTTCCATTCAACTAACTCCTTGGGAACTCCTTTAGGGAAAGAATTCTTTCAACCAACTTTCACCGAAGACAAGAAAACGTGATTATGCAAATTAAGTTTAATATATAAATTCTGTACTCGCGAGTATTGAGAGTTAGTGAAGTGAGAATCGAAGATTATTAAAGTGAGAATTGAAGTTTACTGAAGTGAGGATTGCTCGGATGTGAAGTGAATTAATGAGAAGCGAGCAATCCGGCCGTAGTACGTAAACAGTGTAGGACGTATGAAATTTGAATCACTAAGAAGTGATCAAGCCAACTATTAGATTTCAAGGCCTCATGTAAAGGATAAAGAATTGCAAGAGTTCAGGTACTTTGCTCATTATTTAAATAGAAGTTAAAGAGTTAAATTGTTAGTGCGCGTCCGAGGTAAAAACGAGCTTGTATAAGTTATCTTAGGAATATAATTGAATGTCCGTAAATATTATTCCTACGCTATCTGGTCTCACCTCAGTCTTCTAAGTGTTGATCATTTTTATCTTAATTGGATTATATTGTGTCTGTGTTGAATATTGTGACAAATAAACAATTTTAGTGAATCCATGTCGTCTGATCAATTAGTTCCTCTTACACATCTAGCTGGGTTAGAGGGAAGAAGGAATAATACTTCTTTACAGGTTTAAAATAATGATCTGCAGTTTGATGTGAAACTAACAGTTGATAGTGAATATTGAAGTCAAACATATATCAATCACAAACAATAATGTATATACAATATCCTCCTGAAAAATTTGAAAATCAAAAAATTGGGTTTGTCTGATGGGTGTAAATGTACAAAGGAACAAAGATATAAAATTTTGTTCTTCTAATTTAATTTCTTGTATAACTGATACTTTTTTTTGAATCCCTTAATTATTTTAAGTAGATACTCTAAATTCTCC
>BMAO01005401.1:0-41317 GCA_019973975.1 Trichonephila clavata
AGAGAACGTCTTTCCACTGTTTATTCCGTCAATGGAAATAATTTTGTGGGCACAGCCAATTTTTTAAAGAATATTGATTGGGAAAAGTTCGAAAATTTTGCATCAGAAAAAAGACTTTCCGGGAAATTAAGTCCTCCTGCTGCACCCTGGTGGGGTGGTTTCTGGGAGAGGCCGATAGGATTATTAAAGAGCATTCTGAGAAAAATTCTGGGGAGAGCTTGTTTGAACGAAGAAGAATTGGTCACTGTGTTACGCGAAGCAGAGAGCTTAATTAATTCTCGCCCCTTAACATACCTCTCAGAGGATCCTGATGAACTATCTGCACTTACATCTTCTATGTATCTCTAAGAAATTAGAGAGGTTGGTGTTCCAGATCTGGACATGATAGATTCAAAAAGCTTGAACAAGAGGTGAGCTTATAGTCTGAAATTGCGTCAATGTCTGAAAAACCGCTTCAGAAATGAGTATCTAGAGATATTGAAAGATTATTCAAAAGTTAAATGAGAGTCGTTCATTGAAGAAGGTGATCTCGTTCTATAATTGGTGATACCAACAAAAAAAGAATCAACTGACTTCTAGGTAAAGTCACAAGGATGTATAAAGGAAAAGACGGAAGAGTGCGTGTAGTGGAAGTGAAAACACAATTTGGAAGTGTTATGAGACCATTTCAGAAACTCTATCCGCTAGAAGTGACTACAGCTGACTCTTTGTCATCAATAGAAAGAGATGTAGAGAATGGTTCTTGCCTCGATCAAGATCAAATCCCGGAGGTGCAAGGGACTCCATTATCGTTATGGAAGACTTTTTGAAACAAACTAAGATACTTGATAAACCGTAAACTATCATGAACTCGTGATTTTTATCATGCTAATTTTGTACTCATACATGGACTTTTATGGACTCTAATTTTATTTCTTATAGATATTTTAATGTGTTTTTTAGTCTTTTTCAGGACATTTATTCTTACTCTTGTGACTGCTGTTTTGGATTCTTCTACATCTTCGAATCCAAAGGTGGGAGAGTGTCACAAACTCCCATCTTCTTAAAGAGACAGCAGCGTCACCTTTGTAAAAGGAACTAATTGATTCAGAACAAAAATGGACACGTAGAAGAAACATATTGAAACTACGCGATAGAAACTAAAATTGATATAGATATATAGAAATGTTATTTATTTAGATTAATTAGTGTCGTGTAATGTCCCGAGTATTATTATTATGTGTACTGCAGAAATTAAAAACATATAAAATTTCACGAAATGGTTTTTATTTATGGACTTTGGCTTCAATCAAGGCGTGGCAGCCCTCCATTGACAAGGTAAGCCATTTTACCTGGAATGTTTTATTCATTTCAAGTAACAAAAAATGAAACTTTATCTTCCTACAATTTTTCTCTAGGTCTGGTTTTGTTTTTCTTTGAAATATTAGTATTTTTGATTTAAAAAGAAAACGTGATAAAAAAAATCTTTCATCGTGGATTTAAAGCAAATCAAACAAATGTTTATTTTTATTTAATTATAGGATCAAAGGAAGGGTGAAGTAGAGATTACGTAGTATTGCCAGATGTTATATATAAATTATATCAGTGTATATGTATTTTTATTATGCCAGAAAATATTTCGTTTTAATTCCTTCCAGTAAATTAATTTTTTGAAACTTTTATTTTTGATAAGCTTGCACCTACCTTGTAAGGTTATCACGCCCCCCGAGGGGAGGAGAGCGTCCCACATTTTGAGAAACGCTGTTCTAAGCCATTTAATGCACAGTCAAATTAATCTTCGATTAAAATTTCAGAGAGTTGAAGTCAAATATAAAACAACACAATGTTTTTAATTCTGCATTTTATTTATCTCCTATTTGAGTAGATTATAATGCATGAAATACTTACAGAGTTATTAGGTAACAACATACGGAGAGTTAATTTTATAAATGAGGTGATAACTTTGATTTTTATCATTTTTTTATAATATTTTTATCATTTTAAACTATGCCAGTAAAGAAGTTTGATATAACGAATCGCTAATTGGTGCACAATATTTTTCAGTAACCCGTCTTTTGATAACTGAAATATATTCGACGGTTTCCCCACATAGAGGCAAGCAACATGTATTTGCCCAATCAAGAAACATGAATTTTCAAAGTCCGAGAATCAAATGGACATTGTTTGGCTGTGAGAGTTTTTGAAGGGGATCGCGAAAACGGAATGAAAGGGGATTTGAAACCTTTTGAGTGGTATTTTAGATTCTGACAATATCAGTTAAATATGTAGAAATAGAGCCGATTTCTCCTGTAAACTTTAAACACTCAAAATAATTGCTTCAAGATGTTTCCCGGTAATTCTTTTGATGATATTTACCGTTTTGCATCGTGTACCGTTGCATAAGCTAGATGGATTTAATTTACGCAGCAGAATAATCACTGAACCAATCTTTAACTGAAGATTGTGTGGTTGAATTATTGATTTATCCAGATAATTGAAAAGCTCAATGGGTTCAAATGTTTATGGTTTTGTTTTCAGCAACAATAGTCACGATTCATTTAAACGGCATGGGATCACCTGGCAACAATTCTATATCTGGAAGTTTATTTTGTTAATATCGATACTTTTTTTACTTAAGTAATAGTACTACAAAGCCAATTATTACCTAAATAGTTTTAAAGTATATCCGGGAAGACACTTCCAAGCAGTTCCTTTTTTGTCTGAGCAACAATAGAAAATATTTCTGGCTACTTAATACATCAAGTATTGGGATGCAGTTCTACTTCACCGTTTCCAAAATCTAGCAATTAGTTAGATAATAATTGCTATGATTGATGAACTTATAACTGTACTCTCGTGATTATAGTCAATCGAAGTGTTTCAACATCTCGTCATTAAAAGGGTGGTTTTAAACGTACATACGCTAATCTCCTGAGCAAAAGTAGCGCAAGGAATGTTTGGCAAAGTCTGTCGGAGAACACAAGACATTAGAAGGACAAAACCATCGAATATTTTTTTCGTTGCTGCATAAATCTTGCAAAGTTCTAGTGAATTTTTATGGGTAATAGTACACACATACACATCTCATTATGACGGAACTCCTTTACAATTCCGTAGCAAATCCCTTTTTTACCAAAATGGTTCACATTGTGTCTGCTGTCTTACGATGGCAGCTTGCATGCTGAAAGTGCGATTTGTATACCGTCTAACAAAGTGACAACGGTGCCTGAAAATGCAATTCCCAATGCAATTTCCTATTGCAATTATATTTTCGCACGGTGAGCCTGAAAGTTTAGTTACTATAAGAAATGAAAGTTCGGACGCTGGACTCGAACGCAAAGATATTCGACCTTATTTAGGCAACAATCCAAATTCCCGTACCCCACAACGAGATGCACCCGGTGCCCACTTAAGGCGCACCTATTATATGCACAATTTCAGTCTCTGAAGAGGGCATTAAGGTCCTCTTGCATTATTCAGCAAAGTTAAGGCAGTTTCTAAAATCCAATTTAAGATTTTTGTACCCCAACCAGAAAAACATCAGGTAATCACTTTCACACCCCCCCAAGAATTTTAAAGTAAGCTCCTGTACAGATTCGCGTAAAGTACGGTCATCTGACATTGTTTGACATGATTTGAATGATTTTGACATGATTTTTCTTGATTTGGAAGGGAATATTCAAATCAGTAGCCCAAAAATTCGTCCAGGGCCCACTTTTTGCGTCCCTATGACTGCAAGTTAGGCCGATGCCGCTAAAAGCTAATATTACGTTCATCCGGCATTATCTGGCAAAGTTATCGGAACTCCACAAACTCGATTTCAGATTCTCATTCTACATCCCCAAACGCACATAAGACTGTCTTTTAATGCCCCAGCGCATGCAATTGAGTCGCCAGAGGGAATGAGAATCAGTACGTCGGACTCCAATGCAAAGCTTTTCACCCTAATTTCAGCAAAATCGGGCAAAGTTACGGGGGTTTCCGAAATCGGATATGAGATTATCGTTTCCAACCCCTAGACGCAACCAGAGACTACTTCCGGCACCACCAACACCAGCAAGTTCATTCCCTGGATGGGGGCATGAAGGTCGTCCGTTATTATCTGGCAAATTACAGGCATTTCAAAAATTCGGTTTCAGATTCTCCTTCACCATCCCCAAATACAGCAAAAACGCATTTTTTGTTCTTTTAGGGTAAGTGCATGCCACAGTTTGCGTAGTAGACGGTCGACCACCATTACTTGACATAGTTACGATAAATTCTAAAATTAGATTTTATATTCTCATTTACGTTCAGAAACACAACAGAAATGTACTTTTTCCTCTCCAAGATTCCATTTAAGATCCTGCCACAGGTTACGTAAAAGATGGTCGATCGGAATAACCCAGCGAAGTTATGGTAATTTTTTAGATAGAATATCAGATTCGAACTGCCAATTTTGAAATGCGCCAGAAACCAATTTTTAGCGCTCCAAGGCTTTAAAGGTAATCCCCTGCCTCGGTGTGTTGAAAAATGTGGTTGACCGGCATTATCCAGCAAAGTTACAGGTTTTTTGGAAACCGATTAAATATTCAGACCCCCCCCCCTTCAGAAATACGGTAGATACTCACTCTTAGTGCTCCTTGGTCTACAAAATCCACTTCTTCAGACACACACGCATTGCGAAATTTTCCAAATTTTGCCGTTTACCGGATTCTTCAGTTTTCCGGGTATAAAAAAATTGTGACTTCATTAATTGAAATAAAAACTGTCCTATATTTTAAGATGGATTAAATGACACACAATAATCAAAATTGTATTAAAATCGTTTGATTAGTTTCGGAGTTCCTCGTGGACAAACACTATAACACCAGATTTCATATATAAAGATATATTTTTATTATAATTTAAAATGTTTCAGTAAGTTTAAGCGTGACACTGTTACTGCTCTGCCTTCATAAACGGTATCGCGCGTGTTGTGGATAAGCCACCCCTGGGTTAGATTCCGAAAATAAATTATTAGTTAAATATACTGTTTTAACACAATTCTATAAAAATATTACATAAAATGCAATAATTTTTAGGCCTATTATCACCTTATTTACTTATGACAATGAAATCTCTCTGTAAATCTTAAATTATATTTCAAATATCTTTATAGTTAATCTAATTAGTTTTATATTTTAATTTCATAAAAGCTTTTAAAACATTTTATTTATAATCTTCAAAGGCTTAAAAAGGTAATATATATTTAGCAGAAAGTTTTGTAATAAACTTTGAATATTACATTGCTGGATATAGTTCCATTGTTGTTAGAATTGTAATTAATCTGAATCCTTGAAGGTAACTGTGGGGGACTTCTGCGACATGGAAAAATGAGGTTTTTTTACACCAAATTTAAATGGTTCTCATTTACTTAAATTAAAAGAAATGGAAATAAAAATTAAATGTTGAATCATCTGTATATTTATGTACATGTTAAAGAAAAGAAAATTCCATTTTAAATCACAAATATATCAATATAAGCAATAAATAGCTAATCATTAGAAAAATAATATAGCCTGTGTTGCTCGACATAGGATATGAAGAGCAATTGTGTTATTTTCAATATTTAAAGCAAGAAGATTTAAAAATATTTTAACCCAGGAGAAGGTAAGCACTCGATATAAACGTTAATGGTCGCGCGGGGTGTCTGAGTCACCTCAATTCTTTCTTTATAATTATTTTTATTGTGTATGATAAAAATCGTGATTCCAGTGAATAATTTAGAGAAAGTATACTTACCTAAGGACTTTTCAATTTTTCTTTGATTATTTGAGAAAAAAATACAATTAAACTGAACCAAAATGTTTAAAATGTGTGTGACTTATGAAGGACATAAACGGTGCCATTTAAAGCTCATTTCAGACCCTGGGCGCAAAATATCTAAGGGCCTCTCAGCATTGTCGGATCCAAAGAGGGGCTCTTATCCGGTGAAATCAAGCTTATCTGGGAACCCAACCCAAGCGCATGTTTGGAAAAGCTACATGCTTTTTTGCATTTTGCCAGATGTTAAGCTTAAACTACACTCATGTCCATGAATTAAGGCTAATTCAGAATCACACAGAAATTGAACTCTAAAATAAAAATTTCACCTGTAGAATTATCACACACATCTTGAAGAAGAATATGCAAATTACAGGAAACCACCAGATGGGGCGCGGATAGTACGTCACAATGACGAGAGTGTAAGAGAGGGGTATATAAGGAATGGTGGCAAAGAAATAAAATTGTTCACAAGCGCTTTAAAAGCCTTTCAGTGCAATAACCGCATAGTTATGGCACAAATGAAGCATTTGGAGAATTTTTATGTGGTAGAATTATCGGACGACTGGAATGGTGGACGTACCCAGCTAGAAGTATCCGAAGAACTTGGAATCGCCCAGAGTGTTATCTCCAGGCTTCGGCAACGATTCCAAGATGATGGTAATGTGAGTAGATGTTACAGCACAGGTTGCCCCCGAGTTACAACTCCAAATGAGGACCGGTATTTGGCAGTTACTGCCAAAAGAAACGGACGGACCACAGCTTCAGACCTATCTCGTCAGCTCTCTTCAGCTACCGGTACGACAGTTTCAAGGCAGACCGTGTACAGACGCTTAGGGCACATTGCTCTATATGCTCGTAGGCCTGTCAGATATGTTCCCCTTACCACAACTCACTGTCGCCTACGATTAACCTGGAGTAGAGAGCATGCATTGTGGACACCGCAACAGTGGTCTTGTGTGATGCTTTGCGACGAGTCCAGGTTTAGTTTGCAGTCTGATTCGCGCCAGACTTTCATATGGAGAGCGCCAGGTACCCGTTACCAACAAGAGAACACCATTAAACGACACCGTTACGGTGGTGCAGGATGGCACGTTTGGGGAGGAATTATTCTTTGTTCCAGAACTGACCTGCATGTTCAGAGTGTAACTATGACAGGCCATATCTATCGAGATGTCATTCTGGTACAACATGTACGTTTGTTTCGGGGCGCCATGGGTGCTGAATTTCTGTTTATGGATGACAACGCCCGTCCTCAACGTGCAAACATTATAGACGAATGCCTTCAATCGGAGGATATCCCCCGTATAGATAGGCCAGCATACTCACCGGACAAGAATCCAATAGAGCATATGTGGGATATGCTTGGCCGACGAATTGCAGCCCGTCAACCCCCTCCCACCTGTCTACCGGAACTTCGGAGGGCATTGTTTGATGGAGTGGTGTAATATTCCCCAAGATCAGATTGATAATTTGATACTCAGCATGAGTAGGCGTTGTAAGGCCTGCATTGCATCGTCTGGAAGACATACTCCGTATTAACCATCATACTAACCATGTTATACTGTTTTTTGTAAATAGGTTTTTTTTTTTTTGAAATTTGCTCCAGGGAGTAAAAATCGCAATTTTTATTAATTATGTCAAACATATAGCATCTTTTTTGCTCTTTACCTTTTGTTTAATAAATAGACTTTACAAATAAGTCAAATTTGTTTTGCTTCTGTCTTTCTTTGCCTGAACTTCATTATCCTTAATTTATGGACATGAGTGTATATCAATGTAAATGTGTGTTTTTTATTTTTTCAGAAAGCATTTTGTTTGGCTGAAAATTAATTTTTTAAAATCTTTTATTGATGATGTGCTCGCGCCCTCCTCAAAGGGTTATCACGTCCCCCAGGGGGACGCGCCCCACAGTTTGAGAAACCCTGACTTATGTACAACACCCCTATCACACCAGTTACTGCTGTCGGGCACCGTTCTTCTCGAATTCCATTGTTGCCTTCTAACATAATTAGTCGGAACGTATGTTACCGTGCACCATGCTTTTTTCATACTTCGCTACCAGTTGTAGAGATTGTGCCTTCGTTGTGAGGTTTCGAATTTCCACATAATCAATTGCCTGTAAGGATAATTTCACGATTATGTGATTCAACAACTTCTCCGTCATTTAAAAATAAGTTTTTTGTTGTTGAATTTTTAACAACTTGTAGGCAAATCCTGACGGTGCCTAACCTTTAACTTATTTTGAAGCGTAAAACTCAGCCTCCAACTCCAATCTATTTCTGGGTTTTTTAATGCCTCCTTTAGCAGTGCAAAATAATACGTTGCTGTTCCTGTCACATAAGTAAACTCGATAACCCCAAATCAATTTTTTCGGCCTTACTACGAGATGACCATTTAGGTAGGAACAAGTCGAATTTCTGGGTATTTCGTAACACGAAATATTATTAATAATACTATCTAAAAATTCATTAATATTTTCCTCTCCGTAAAAAAGTCCAGGTAAGACAGTAAAATTCTCTCCGACTCCTTTCTCGGGGTAAAGGTTTCGCAGGCTCCAATGGTATGGATGGGCGGTCCCATCCATTAGTGTGCGAGAGTTACAAGGATTAACTAGCCATAGTCACAAAAAGCAATTTATTTAATATTTTGAATAACACAAATTCAGCAATCTATG
The DNA here is from genome assembly GCA_019973975.1 of Trichonephila clavata. Lineage (NCBI taxonomy): Eukaryota > Metazoa > Arthropoda > Arachnida > Araneae > Nephilidae > Trichonephila > Trichonephila clavata. The sequence continues at coordinate 8,441 of BMAO01005401.1, forward strand.
CTATAAAATGCACCAATTGTTAAGTATGGGAGCAAATACGAAGTAGACAAGATAATTAGAGAAATAATAAATCGATCCCTTACTTTTAACACTTCCAGGCAGTACACCTTCTTATATTTGAAGATAATTTCTAAAGTAATCCAAACGAAGCGCACCGAATCTGATTTAACTACTAGTTAATCTTAATATTAATCAAATAATCTACGAAGTGCTCTCGTTTATAGTTTTACGTTATCTTATGTTAACTCTCTCCCTCTCTAATGCTTAAATACATAACATAGTTGACGAAGATAGCGTCTTCTTCTTCGGGAGGAACTTTTCAATTAAATTATATTTAAAAAAAGTGATTCCCCCCCCCAAGATGATTGTTAGGAAAAAACGTGGATAGGCCCGCTACATTACTGGTAGGTAGAAGGAAAGAATAATGTTAAATGAAATGCAGCCATTTTTTAAAATTAGGATGCTTTACTGCTATCTCTCTCCTGTGCATTAGATTCCAAAGATTATTTTTTTTTACAAATTTACGTCATTTTGAAGAAGAAAAATTTCGCTTTCTTTAAGAGATTAAAAGAAGATATAAAATATTTTCAGTTATATTTCCACATCAACATTGCCAAATAGGTAACACGTGAATAGAGCTTTTGGTTTTTGCACGGTAAATTCTTGAAAACGCGTCTCTCAAACCCGGAGGGCAGCTTTATTTATCCATCATAATATTTTTCTGTACCTCCATTTTTAACCAACTCATCATAAATGTTTTTAAATTTTTAAAATTAATTCTTCATTAATTGTGAGAAAATATGAGCCTTAATTTTTTTTGAAGGTATTAACAAAATCAATCAATTCTACTATTGCTTGTTTTTCCCCTTGCGATCGTAAGTTCAATTCATTAAATGTTACATAGAAAAAAATCTAAATACATAACCAAACGTCATTACTAAGTTCAACGTAAGCTTCATATTTGTGTGTGTCTGATTTAAAAAAACCCTTTTTTTTATTCCTTAGTTTTTTTCTGAATCATTGTAAAAAAATACTCCGACTTAATCAACGAACACACATCTGCATTGTACGACAATTCTCTGTATTCAGATTCGTTTCCTTCTAGTTGGACCCGAGACATCTTCTCTGTGAGGACTTCTTCCTCGAACTGAGTTCCCAGTTTTCATGAAGATTCCCATGACATGACGCATAATCATAATTTTACAATAAACGGCCTGTTGGTGAATAATACAATTATAAGAAAGGAAATGTGACAAGTCTTCGTCTTTGACACACATAGCCAGAAAAGTACTGACTGTGACGGTCGTTGATGGTGACCCACAAATGTCATAGATACAATTTTATAAATCGGAATTTTTTTCTCCTATTGTATTTTTAAAAGTGTAGTAAATGTTTTCACTTCGTATTTTCTTTTACATTAGCACACACAATTTTGCTTATAATTCTTTTTTAAACACGTATTCTTAAAAACCCTTCTTATATAAATGCTAAGTAGAGAAATATTAACCAAGATGTAGATTCGTCAAATAGCAAGTGAAAGCAAATTTCAGTAAGTAATATCTTCGATCAACCGATTATAACCAGATCAGAATGAATCATTTCTGTACGGCGTGAGACATTTATACTTGCAAGTTGTACGTCTTTAATTGCGGATATAATTTAATTTTGTGTGTGTGTGTTCTTGAGCAAATCAAATAATGAATCGATGACTTCAAGAAACACTTTTCTCTAAATCACTTCTCTATCTAAGAAAGGTTAACAAGCAACTCAAACGAAAAGATACAAACTGTGCAGCTTTAGATATATTATTGTTTTTAAAAAGGCTTAACTGGTGATTAAAAGTAATTCGATTCGCTCGCCAACCCCACCGTTTTTCAAATTTATACGCATATGCGGTGTATTGGGTGGTGGTGGTGGTGGTGGGGGGGAGAACAACTAAACAATTTTTCTCTGAAATAATTAAATCCTCTGCAAACATTGTTAAAGTCATTTTTTTGCATTTCAAAGTCTTCTGAATAAATTACTGATAGCTGAGCAAGGTGGATGTATACGCTGATGGTACTTAAAGGGTTAATGAAACACGTTTGTTTTCCAATTAATTGCGATTTAAACTATTTTAATTTTTGTTTACACAATTAACCTTTTAAAGAAAATATGTATCAGAACTTGAAAGGTTGAAAGGCCTTTATTAGCCCAGCCAGCACACCATTTTCCCATTCGCCAATATACACTGGTGTCCGAAAGCTAAGTATAATTGATAATTATGTGAATATAAAGAAGGAACTGTTAATCAGAATGGCGGGAAACGTGATATGCGAGTGTAAAATGGTTATAAAATAAGGAAGCAAATCAAAAGAATGATAATAATTAATTTTATTATCCAAAGTAGCAGTTTGAAAGAAAACTGAGCATAGCAATTATTCATACTTTAAAGAAAAAATGAAGGAAAACATTAAGGCTACAGCGGACAGTTAAAATGTGGAAAATTGTCCAAAATACCGAAATTTTTTTTTGCTGATTATAATATTTTATTAGCCTCTCTATCAAACGCAAATTTTTTTTTTGGTTTTATGCATTTTTTACTGAGTTATGGGTAGTTTCGAATTAGTCATCCATGACCACGCCACTTTGTTTACATTTTCTAATGTCATGCTATTGTAGCTGTCATGCACTTTGACAGGAAAAATTTTATTTACTGTAGACAAAGCCTCACTAATTTTTATTTTTAAATGTTAATTTATCAAGTTCATGTTAGCAACACTTTGTTTTAACTGTATCTGAGACCTAAGTTGACATTATTTGTTTCCCATTCATTCAAACTTCTGTTTGCATTTTTCGTTCAACTTTTCTCAAACCTTATATTGATTTTACCAAAACAAAAAGTTCTTTTTCAGAACTAAAGATCTTTTTAAATCGCATTTGTTGTTTAAATTTATTAGTATGGATCTTATATCATCGAGATGTAGAAAACCTAAGGGTCGTCCTACCAAAATGAGGAAGATGTTGTCTGAAAACAGTAAGAAGCGATGGCAGAAATCTCCTGAAACTGTTGATGAAAAAAAACAGTTTTATATTAGAGAGGGATCCATTATCTGACCCAAGTACATCTTCCCAACATGAGGCAAATGATATCTTCACCCACAAGGCTAATTTTTCTGAACTATTGCAAAAGTTTCCTTGCAAATATTGTACAAACTGAGCACTTGTTATAAAACAACACCAATCCATGGGATATTCTACAAAAATTGAACTTTTATGTGAATCATGTCATGAAAGCTATGGAAGTGTGTATTCAAGTTTCCAAGACAGAGTCTAAAAATTCACATGATATTAACAGCAAGCTGGTGAGTGCCTTCCTATCCATAGGCAGAGGGCATGCTGCTTTGGAAACTTTTTCAACTGTGATCAACATGCCAAAAATGGACAGAAAAACATTTGCCTAATGCATGCACAACTTATCGGTTAAAAACAAAGAAGTGAAGAAAAAAATGCTTGAAATGTCCCATTAAGCAGCTAGAGAAGCTCCCATAAAAGTTGTTTCTTCTCTAAAATATCAGGGAATTAATTATGTGAGTGTGTCATATGACGGTACATGGCAAAAGCGAGGACATACATCTAACCTAGGATTAGGAATAATCATCGATGTCCTTAGTGGACTTGTTCTTGACTTAGAAGTATTGTCAAAATGCTGTCATAATTGCATAATTACTGGTCGAGATATGGGAGCTGATAGTGCGGAATTTCACATATGGCAAAAAGGACATATGGATGAGTGTGACAAAAATTTCGATGTAACGTCTGGAGCCATGGAGTTGCATGCTGCACTAATAATGTGGAGACGGTCAATAAGTGATTGCCAAATGAGATTCGTTTCCATGCTGATTGATGGCAACTCGAAAACTTTTCAATTTTTGTCAGAAAATGAAGTATATGGTTCTGAGATAAAAATCGAAAAGAAAGAGTGCTTGAATCATGTTGCGAAGAGGCTAGGCACATCGTTACGCAACAAAGTAAAAGAGTGGAAGGTAAAGAAGGTGACTCTTGGTGGGCGTAAGCCTTACAGATATAAGCCTTACAGATATAAACATAACAAAGTTGCAAAATTACTACAGAAAAGCAATAAAAGTTAATGTTCCTAATAACCAAAAGTGAAAACTGCTATATATGCCAGCCTGATGCATTGCTCGTCAACTGACGAAAAGACTACGTATGGTAAGTGTCCTGAAGGGGAATCATCATGGCGTTTTTTATAAAAGAGCAATAGCCAAAGGTGTGAAACCCCAGGGTCACATAGTTCTATGAGAACTTGCTTGTCGCAACAAGTAGTTGAACAAATTATGCCTGTTTACCAACGTTAAGCTTCAGACACCATTCTTGAAAGATGCGTAGGAGGCAAGACGCAGAATTGTAATGAAAGTCTGCATAGCTGCATTTGGCGAAAATGACCAAAAGAGGTATTCGTGTCCAAAAGGAGGTTAGAAATAGCAGTTACGGATGCCGTCGAAAGGCACAATTTGGGCTACGTGAAATCACTTGAATCAAAAGGGGACTCAAACCTAAATGATAGTTTTTCTTTGACTATTGCTGAAAGACAGGATAAACGACGCATTTCTCAAAACATTTCTGTGAAAAGAGAGAAAAGGAAAAGAAATACTACTAATAAAGATGTAGCCTATAATGCCAGTGCTTTTTAATTTTTTTTTTCAGACTTAGTGACAGTTTTTTTTTATGTGTAATTGAATTTATTACTGTTTTGCATTTTTATAATTTAATTGTATTGAAATACTTTATTTTTACTCATTGTGATTAACGAAATATGTAATTTATTATCTGGTTGATGAAATACATTCTACTAATTTACTTTAGATTTTATAAGAAAGTTCTAGCTTATTTTTCAATTTTTATCACTATATATACCACGCATACTAATGTGACTGTTACAATAAATATTGCAGAATCTTTTATATATATATTCTGCACCTATCTTATGTTTATATGATATTAGTGTTTTTCAAATTTATACTTATATATCTTTAATTTTTTTAAAAAAAATTCAGTTATTTTCTTATAAAATCAAAATAGTTGTTTCTCTCAAAATCAAAAATTTGTCTCGAAACTGTTTTGATTTTTTGTAATTTAATCCTATTGAAATACTTTATTTTTACGTATTGTGATTTATGAAATCTAGCTATACTAATAAAAGAAAGAGTTTGCATGTTTGTGTGTTTCAGCTGTTCCGGCGAAGTTAAGCAACCCAGATGTATGAAACTTGGCATGTAGAAGCTATAGGTCGTTATGCTATTAACCTCGAAGAATTTTTTTTTCGAAATTCACTTTAGATTTTTTTAAAATTCAATTTTTATGCGATTTTTTAGTTAAATGGAGATATGACGTCATCAGCCATGCCAAGTCATAACTTTGCGAAAATTAATGTTTCGAGCTGTTTTGGGGGGGAATTTCAACACATTTTATAGTAAATATACTTATTTATGGTTGTATTTTATTGTTCGACGGGCTGTTCATTTTTTATCAACAACTGGAATAGATTTAAGGTATTTACACTTGATCATGAATTGAACAACTACTAATCTAACGAAGCGTATAAAACTGCCATGTTGAACTCTAGGACTTACTGCTCCGCTTCTGAGTTACAGGCTGTCTGAACTCTGTTCTTTCGGTTTCCAGATTTTTCATTAGGGATATCTCTTTGCTGTATTTTGCTGAGAATTTTCAAACTGTTAAAAACATGAGGTTCAGTGGCAAAAGCTTGGATACCTATGTGTTTGTTTCTTCTTATATTGAATCGAAATTTTTGAAAGCAACACTTAAGTCATCAGAAATTCTTAAGCTGGGAAAAAATGACTATATAAAATCTAAAACCAGAAACAGTACAGAAGAATCAAATGCATACATATAAAGGTCAAAATGAAAATAGAATAATAAACCTGACACAGCCTTAAATCAAAATAGGTATTACAATTGACTACATACAAAATAAATCAAATTTATAAGTTGAAAAGATATGACAGAATTAAATCTAAACCCAGAAAAGGTCCGGAATAATCATACCAAAAATAAGGTAAAACAATGTATATTAAACTAATTTAGTTATTGAAAAAATATATAACATGTTTAGCTGGAAGACCGATGCATCTTCCTATCAGAATACATTCTTAACCGTTTGGGGGTCCTAAGCAGTAATAACAAAGATTCTTGCGTGTTTTTAAATTAAACAAGATATCAATCATTGACATGGTGAAGTAATTTTAACGCGTTTTCACATGTTATTTTTTTCAATAATGCAACTAATGAACTTTTTACTAACAGAGAGAATGTAGTACTATACTTAAAAAAAATTAATTTAAATACGATTCGGCTCATCTAGGGCACAGATGCGGAAAAACCGAGGTCAATCGGTTGCTTATTGGCTGAGAAAAAGGTAGACAAAATATGGAACGAAGACGAAATTTGCGTGCTAATAGCACTTTTTTTACATTATGTGAAAAATGCGCAAAAAAAAAAAATTAGTCAGATTCTGGTGGATATAGCGTGATTTGCTTAGCGATAATTTGGCTGTGGTGATGCTAATACGTAAGAATACAAAGGCTAATATAAAGTTTTATTTATGTATGAGGTTTTCTTTTTGTTAAACTGAAATTAGTGATACTATCAATATACAGTTGTACTTGGGCTATGTATAGCGTGAAACTAAGTCATCACCTGGATATCAGTCACCGCAGTCAAAGTAGCTCTTTTTTCACCAAAATTTGATTTTTTCCATATATGACACATAAGAATCTGTTACTTTGATGTTGTGGTGCAAATTTTGCTGTGATAACGCCAATACATAAGTACCCTTTTCCTTAACTGGCAGATTCCATATTTTTCCATTGTAACAAAAAAAGTAGACAAATGCACCTGAAGAAAATGACACTCAATTTAAACTAATTGAGATCAACAGATTGTCAATATTGTGATTTTAAGTTAGAATTTCTATTCACGTATAAGATTTTGCTTATGGTAGTTTTATCAAATCTTAATTTATTTATCTTTTGGTTTGATATAATATTATAATTTCTATACTATGTGTAAGGTTACTTTTATATTTATTTATTTCTTTTATTTCAATTTTAAATATTTAAGATTTTCTGTTATGTGTTTTTTTGTTGTTCAAAACTGTTTATGGCAATTTTATCAAAATTAAGGCTTACATTTTCTGTTTTAGATAACGTTTTAATTTAAATGATGTTATAATTCCTATTTCAGTGTCACAGTTTTATTTTTCTGAACTATCCTTTTCTTGCATATTATTGTTGGTACAGTGATTATGTGATACAAAGACTCAAAAGTCTATTTTTCAGCGGAACAATAATTTGTGAGACCTTTTGTGAACAGAATCATAGATCATGATTACCTATTCATGACACAAATATCAAAGGTTTTTTTTTTTTTTTACAATCAATGAAACTACACCTTCACTTCTTACCAGAATTTTTTTTGTCATGTCCATTTGTTCACAAAAAACAAACAAATATATGTTAGAAAAATTATGGATGAACTCGGAAACTATGGATGTGATTAAATGCTCAAAGTAATTTTCCTTCTGACAATCAGTTCTTCATGCTGATTGTATACATACACAAGCATTGTATACATTTTTTACACATAAATGTTACATGTTTTACATATCTATGCCAATTTCTGTCGTTGAAGATAAATATTCATCCTTCCTAATAATAATTCTTCCTTCATCGGCATATTCAGTATTTTGTTCAACGTTGAAAATATTGCTCAAATTTTGTGCAACGGAAAGAAAATGACATTGAATTCAAACTAATTGCTATTAACATGTTGTTAATATTGTGAAGATAATGCTTCCTATTTATGAGAAACCAGAATGTACCATTTTTTTTTTGTATGTATCGCTGTTTTTTGCCTTTTGGTCCCTATGACCGAAAATAACTCATTTTTGTTTTAAAATAAAAAAAAGCATAATTTGTTTTAATAAAAAAACTATTTGCTGGAACTATGATAAGGTGACCTTGAAATCATATTTTCTTTTGAATTCCATTTTGACCAGATTTTTCGTCATGACTTAACTTTGCTTCTGGTAATCTTGCAAATCAGAAAACTGTTTCATTTGTGACCGTAAAAAATTTTGCACAGAAAAAAGATGCACCTTGAAAAGATTTTCTCATATTTCCCTCTGGATTTCTATAAAATTCAGAGTTGAAATGATTTTACGTCTCATGCTATCATGGTTTAACGTTGCTTCTTATTACCTGTTACTCACATAGTTTCTTGGAGATCATATGCATATTTTATTTTATACTGTCCATATAGGATATATATATATTTCAATTATCATTATAGTTATTTATCATTTATGTACTCATTCTTTTGCTCTTTGCAATCAAATAATAATTTTTAATAGAAATGTTGCAAAAAAGTATGGTTTCAATAATTAATTTTTTAGCAACATGGTTTACTATTTGTTTCATTCAGTACTGTTGTTTGTTCTGAACTATTTCAACGGGGACCTGTTTTAGTTAGATTTTGATTTTAGTTCATACTAATTAAAGGCTTTTAGTATTTAATTACATCTAATACTGTATATTAGATGTATTACAGAGATGTTAGATAGTATTATATGAGGTATGGATGCAATGCGAATTAAATTTTTTTTCAGTTGAAGGCTTCCTAATATTTCTTATTTATGATAGCATTTAGTGAATCAGTTTATCATTAATTTTTTCTTTCAGTTCATCTATTGCAGGTTATTTCACCCATAGTTCCCATTGCAGAAGCTCACTACTGCTATCACTTTTCAGTAATTTTTATTTATATTCACATTCATTCATATCTATTTACTCTTTAGCTTGATAATTTTCTCTCTTACATTGAAATATTTGTTTTTGTTAAATTATTATTTACTTTGAGGCCAAATTGCAATTTGCTTAAAATTATTTGTAATGTGAAAATTCAATTGAAAAAAATATTTTTAACTTTTGGTTATACTACTTTTTATACAGGGTTTTACCCTCACTAAAAATATTATAATACTATAATAGATAAATTTTTGTTTTTAAAACTTAACCCGTGCGAAGAACGAGCATTTCAGCTAATATATAATATATTATCCAGTTGAAATAAAATAATAATGGAATACATTCTGTTAATTTACTTCTGATATTATTAGAAAGTTCCAGCTTACTTTTCAATTTTTATCACTATGTGTACCACATGTCGATGTGACTGTTACAATAAATATTGCACTTATATGTATATATTCGGCACTTATCTTACATTTGTTATGAAATTAGTGTTTTTCTATTTCAAATTTATATTGATATCTTCATTTTTTTATAAAAAGCTAAGTTAATTTCCTTTAAAATAAAAAAAGCTGTTTTTTTCAAAATAAAAAATTTGCCTCCAAACCAAAATTCAAAATGTTCCATGCGTTGCAATTTTTGTCCGATTTTAACAAAACTTTCCAAAAGTATTCTTCTAATATGTAATTATAACTTCTTGGATGAATTGAAGTAATAGTGATAGGGTGAAAGAAGAAATTAAAGTTTTTTATGTATAAAATCATTAAAATTCTTAAAAATTTCAAATAAAAATTTGCGTTTACCCATACTTTTGTAAATTATAATACAAAACATTACTTTATATGCATAAATTTCTAAAGAATTGCTTAAAGAAGTTAATCAGTTAAAAATATGAAATTTTAAAAAAAATCAAATCGCATGAAACGTTTTGAAATTTTTAAATTATCGTTAAATTTTTTAAAAAATTTTTAAATCTCTTAAAAACTACTCATTTTTAACTCACCAAATTTTATATATATATATATATATATATATATATATACATAATTTTAGTTATAACTTAAATATTGGCAGTCAAAATTTGGAGCATGTGTGTAACAAATTTTAAAAAAAAATTACTGTCAACTGTAGGCTTAAATAAAATACTGATGCTGCAGTTTAATAAGGTGTACGGTCACCTCTGACAGCCAGGCACGCTGCATAGCGATTTACCATACTTGCTATGAGATGATGAATGAGTTGTAGGCTCAAACGGTTCCCAGCTTCTTGGAGAGCTATCTTGAGTTCTGTAACGGAGCTTGGTGAGTGCGAAAGGGCTGCAATTTGTCTCCCGAGCATATCCCATACATGCTCGATATGATTTAAATCAGGGGAGTTAGCAGGCTACGACATGCACTGGATGTTTTCCGTTTCAAGGAAGTCATCAATCAGCACCGCTCGGTGACATGGCGCATTATAATTCATGAATACGGTGTCAGGACCGACAGCACCTCGAAACAAGCGAACATAAGGCTCAAGAACTTCGTCTCTGTATCTTTGAGCAGTCACAGCCCCGTGTCAATGAATGGGACGCCTGTGCGGCCGTCCATCATGCCTACCCATATCATTACTCCATTTGATGGAAAATGATGTTTTCCCGCTATGTTTCTTGTTTCAAAACATGTTCCACGTTCTCTCCATATCGTTACCCGCCGAGAATCACTACTTAGACTAAACCGGAACTCTCGTCAGTGAACATTACATTGGCCCACTCTCCCACACTCCAATGTTAATATTTCAAATTCCAGTTCAAATGAGCGCGTTTATGCGTAGCCGTGAGAGGAATGCCAACTGTTGGTCTTCTGGCATATTGGCTAGCATGATTGAGTCTCCTGTAAACAGTTTGTCTCGAAATTCGTATTCCTGTGTTGACTTTGAACACCAGTGCTCTGGCAGTACTGCACCTCTGACGTCGCGCACTTATTACCAGATATCGGTCTTGGCGAGAGGTTGTGACTCTTGGTTGACCTGATACTGGTTAATGGGTAACATCTTCCGTTCTTTGAAACCTCTTCCACAGTCTTGAGATCACAGACTGGTCCACGTTCAGAATTCGATTCACTTCGGTTTGTGATCATGATTATTCAGCATTCCAACTATCCTTCCTTTCGTAAACATGTCCACATGACGTCTTTGTGCCATCATTCACCTTGCTTGATGGTTAACAACGTTCTTTCGCACAGCAGTTCCGCGAAACTTTTTTGAACTGCCTATGCTGCGTGATTCGGTTTCTCCGCGTTCCGACATGCGCCGCTGTTTCGCGCAGGACGTAGTCGACTGAAAAGTTTTGCATAAACTCAATGTTTCTTCTTCAGCCAATTAATATCCGCAAGAAATTTAAAATAATTTTACGAATATTTAATCCATGTTTTTCGCGTTTTACGATTTATTTTTAACTTTTGGACACCATTATATATATATATATATATAACGAAAAACTGCTCTTTCTACTCTGTATTAAAATTGTATGTTTTCCTTTTCTTATCACATGTTCCTGACATTATACCCCTCTTTTAATCCATGACAGATTATTATTTTTGCTACAAAAAACACAAAAATTATAAGATATTCCAGAATGTGTGTTTGAGCTACTGCTAAATCCTGAATGTCTTAATGCACCAAGCATCGAACATACCAAAACCGATGAATTTGTGATTGATGTATATATATCACACATTCGCGGCCGGGTTTCGCGCCATCGTGGGATGTATCATGAACAGAAGAATCTAATCCAGCGGAAGCATGAGGTGTATTGTGATGTTTCAGGAGCCAATCCCGTGTTATCATGGGAAAAGCTGATCAAAGTTTATTTCCCTCTTTAGTCGACTTTTAAGGAAAACTCTATTTCTACGTCGTTCATAGCTGACCCCTATAATCACAGAGAAGGAGTTAAACGTTATCGGCCACCCCCCTTCCAATAATGATACATATATTCCCTACGCAGAGTCTAATGCATTGTGAAGAGACCATACTCCAATCTAGCTGGTATCGGTGTCTCACATATATATTTCTTTCAATATGCGAGTCTCAAATCAGGGACGGCTCTAGCAAAATTTTGCCGCCCCGGACAAAAATGAATAATACCGCCCCTCTCCCGAAAATAAAAAAAAATATTAAAAACGATAAATATTGTTCATAAATACACAGCAATAAAAGTGAAATATTTCGTGTGAAGAAAAATGCAGCATAGAACAGTATGCATATATAAATATAAATATTTATTAAAAAAACTAAAACCCAAAATAATACAAATAACAAAATAAACATAAAAATTACAAGAGATTATTTTCTGACTTTTAATTCTGAAAACTTTCTCATCAAATCTTTTAAATGAACTTGTTCAGCTATTTCATGTTAGATAGCCAAAGTAGCGCAGTCATTTTATCTATCTTAAACAGTTGTGGATTGAAAGAATTTTTTATTAATTATAATTTTGACAAATTATTTTCTCCACTTGGTAAACGTTCTGGAAAATAAAGTAAATTCTTAATGTAATAGCAAAACTAGGAGCAAATTTAAAAATTGAAATATATTTTGAAACTTCAACTGGGCTTTCTTTTTTGCATAAAAAAATTAAACTGACATTATTTCATCTGCTAGATCAAATGCGCTTATATCCACTCATTCTCCATCGGTTAAAATTATTTCTAAATTTTTAGAGTTTTTAATTTATTAAATTTTAACGGTATCTCTGAAATCATATATATTGTATAAACTTGCATACAATTACTGTGAGTACTCATTAAATTAAATTTGTATTCCAAATAATTAATTGACTGCTCCATTGTAAAAAAAATAAAACTCTATACTGAATTTTAATTTAGGTTCTTCCACCAGATTATCTCATGTTTTTTAATCAAAATTAACATTTTCCCGTCAAACCATGTGGTGCGCTGCGTCACCTCAAAATTAGCGGGGCTATCAATCTTGGAGGCCAGTTCTCTTTTCCATCACAGAGCATTTCATCAAAAGTCATTTCCGAAAAATCCTCATAATGTCTTGAGAGTTGAATAGCAGATGGTAGATCGTAATCTTTTGACTGCAATAGCTTGCTTATAGGACAGGTAATTTAAGATTTTATACCAAATAATTATGGAGCATAGGAATTTGAATTGTTTAATAGAATTTAATAATTCAGAAGCCTCATCTCTTATAGATTTGCCAATTTCAGCATTACTATAAACACTAAATAAAGCATTATAAATACCTCCCAATTGATACCTTAAGAATTTAATAGCCTCTATTCTGATTTCCCAGCGAGTTTCACTTTGTGGCTTTAAAGTGATGTCCTTTTGTATATTTTAATAACATTGAACCAACAAAAAGTTGATCCCATGAATAGTGAAAAAAAAAGGAATTAGTTTTTTGAACTATAATTAAAAGTTTCTAAGGAACTGCAGACCTCTATGAATGCCTTAGCCATGTCATTAACGACCAAATTTAAAGAGTGGCTACTACATGACACTTAGATTGTTTGCGGATTTAACGTCATAATTCTATATTTTACCCCGGATTTCTAGTCTCTCATATTGGATCCGTTATGGTCTGTCAGTCTCCGCATATCTAGCAAATTTAACCCTCTATTTTTAAGTTTCTGAACTATTAAATTTGAAATTTCTCTTCGAGTCAAACTTTCTACTGGAAGGAAACCTAAAAAACTCTCATTGATTTTAACAATAACATTATTAGGACTATATATCGATTTCTCAATGCATACATTTTTATCTTACAAAAATGCCATTTGTTCGATCTTGCTAGCATTAAGGGTGCAATATAAAATTATCGAATAATATTTGGCTTCTTTAAATTTATGAACTAAGTGTAAGTTAACGTTCTCATATAAAAGATAATTTTTTTTTGCCTTGTTCTGAATATTTTCCCCTTTATAACGTATTTTCACTTCTTCCTTTTATAGGTCTCGGATATGCTTCTCCATTATTGGATCAATTTTTTTTTAAATTTACCGTTATTGGAATTACGAAGTTCCTCACTTTTGCCTCAAAGAGCTAAGCAATTTTGAGCAAGCAATTTTAATGTTGCTACAATGCATAGAAGCACTTTGCACTAATAATTAGTCTTCGCAGTACTGCACGAGTCAATGTCAATTGTTTTAGAGCATTGCAAGTGCTGACTAAATTCAATACAAGACTTTTGGCTTTGTAAGCCGGCTGGATGGCGTGGTGGTTTGTCGCTGGCTTTCTACACCTAAGGTGGCGGGTTCGACCCCGGCCCAAGTCGGTGGATTTGCATGATGTAGAAAATCGACAGCGGTCCTGTCGTACGATTATACGGTATGTAAAAGAGCCCTAGAGTGTCTGTTTGGCATCAGTTCTCTCGGCAAAATTAAATCCTAATACAGGTTCGCATCGTCAACGCTCAGGTGCCTCTCCGTAGAGAGGAAACTAGGCGTCAAAATCACTTGCAGTGATTGGTATTCGCCTATATGTTGCCGCACTAAAAAGAGATACTAGCTTCCGAGGAATGTACTAGGTCTGCAATGGTAAGCCTCCAATCCGCAGCCCATTAGAAATAATAATAATAATAAAAACTTTTGGTGACTATGGTTTTTTTTTATGTTTCTCGTTCTTTTAGAGTTTCAACGAGGTACTTCCAACTTTTAAAACCTCCTGTGGAAAGGAAACTAATGACATAGCCAAGAAGTTTGCAGCAAAAATAATATACACAATTTGTTTTAATGGAATAGAGTAATAACTCTTTACGCATAACCTTTTCGCCTTTTTTCTTAAGAAAATTCTAGTATAATGTTGTGAGCTAAATCTTTGACCGGTGTCACCATAAGGAAAATTATACTCTGTCATTGGCTAAGGAGGTCCTTCCTTTACCAAACAACATCTATCGGCGTCTGATAAAATAATTGACTAGGCTCCTGAATCTGAACAAAATATCATTGTTAAATTATTGTGATCTTTGGATTATACTGGGGGATTTTGTACAAGAACAGTGCAATTATGAGTTCTGTTTATTTCATCTGTAACATCCTCATCGTGAAAGTGTAAGTAAGATTCTAATTCTTTTCTGTCTTCCTTTTTTCTAGTGACTTAAAAGAAGTTTGGTAAACATCTATTTTATTTTTTAATATAGGCTTGTTTTTTGTAATGGGCACCAGATAGTTTCTTATGCCCTCTTTCTGACGTTCTAAAATTTCCAAAAAGAAGAAAAGAAAATTAAAAACTAGAATTACAATTAACAAGACAAATCAGCCAAGATTTTTTTTTAAATTAAGGAACCGTAATGAAAATTGTGCAATATCTCGTTCCGGAATGGAAGTTCTTATATAAACAAAATTTCGCGTTAAATATTTCAATTTAATCCAAAAATTATATTTTGCAATCCATATACTCTCTTAACTATAACTATTGATACATATATACGAAATAATTTAATTGTCTAAAATAATCTAGTTTTCTTTCAACTAAGTAATCCTTTGGTTTAAAATCGTAATTCACAATTGTGATTTTATATATTACACACACTCACACAATTTATATACTATATATTAATAATCTAAAATCACTTGGTTTCAAAGTATGTTTTAGAAAATATTTTCATATTAATTTTTTTTTTGTCCGTCAGAAAAAAGGATTTTTTTAAATTCGGTCCAAATGCCGCCTCTAAAATTTGCCACCCTGGACATGGGTCCGGTTTGTTCGGCCCTAGAGCCGCTCTTGCTCAGATCTTACGTGAAGGCGGTCAGTCTAAAATGTCTTGGTAGTCCTCCGGTTGGTCACAATCGACTTAATGACTACCACGGTTTTACAGGATGTCATAGATGTTGATAGCTTTTTAGAAAGCAATGGGAAGTCGGGGGACCAAATCGTTAATGATATGTCGCTTTTTGCTGTGTCTTTCTCCTGCAAAGAAGCTATGGGAATTCAAGGTAATTTATTTATAAGACCTTTCCCACTACATTTGACATAATTAATAGCTATAAACGATCGATGTAAATATTTCACTGTAAAGAAAGATTTTTTTTTTAAAGTTATTGTGAAAGAAGCTTTTAAATATGAAATATGATGATACCTAGAAATTGACGAATTTACGTAGCAGTTACTGGAGGCTAGTTGGAGAATTTTTTTGCGTGATATAATAATTTGTTTATTCCAGAATAATAATGAGTATCCTTATTTAAAAAACTGGAATGGCGTTTCAAGTTTGGCTAATTAAGAAAAAAAGGTCTTTATTTCCTGTTAAATGTTATACGTTCTTCGTTGTATTGCAAATTTTGATTTTCCATATAAGTTCTTAACTCTGTTGCCTCAAAGATGCAACACCAAGAAGGCTTGAATGTGGCTCACGATTTGAAGGTCCTGGAGATGGATTATTGAAGTGGTCCTATGATTCTTCTTCCATGGTCGAGGGACGATTTTCATTGCTTTCTACATCCATTATTGTTCTCTCATTCATTTATTACATCTTTTAGGTCCGAGTGATAATCACACACACACACAGTTTCGCTTAGATCACCCATATCCTCTTCTTCTTCAGAAGTGTCTCCATTTTCTATTCATACTAGTAAATTTTCAATATTTTCATCTTTTAGCCGTTTGGACATCCTACAAACAAAGCCTACAAAGCAAAAAGCCCACGCACCAAAAACTCCCGTTTTTAATTATTTATCAAACAAACGCATAATGTAGACATTTGGCAACATACAGTATTGTACAAAAATCTGGCTTGTGTTTACTGCTTGAGCAAAAATATATCTACATCATTTCCTACTTATTTAAACAATTATTTAGAAAGTAAAACATAACATTCGGCCTCTTGAGTCCTGACATCCATCAACAATTTTCAATAGCGTCTCTGAATAATGTCTATAATCAATGCCATTATGAAGATGAACTCTCATATTCATTTTCAGACTGAATTTTTCAACTTTCGCCCATAAGCTTTATGATTTAATTCAGACTCAGAGTTCATATGCCAATGTACCCCTTTCGATTACTGGGAGAATTTGTCGGAAATAACCACCCAATATATAAGACTACTATTTCTCCCATAAGAGATCTACACTAGCTCGTAAATCCTGAAGAATCCAATTTAACGCTGTTATAGATATCTTGTGAGACATCCTACTTTCAACCCAAAATAAAAGCTTACATTTTGGAAACATCCTGCCTCTAGAATTATTTTTGCTGAAATTTCAGATGGCTGAATCTTCATGTGCAAGATTCAACGGTTATTTTTAAAATGGAATGTGCCGTACGACCGCTGGTCAGTAGTGTCACGGCTAGACCAGAAGAAGCAACAGCAACTGCTATCTTTTAGTTTTGCTGATGGACATTAATAATAAATTCATCAAAAACCATTTTTCTGTTTCTTCCAGGAGCGTCGAGAAAAAAAAAGAGTACACCACTGCCGGATTCTGTTTTACGTAATACTTGATGGAAAACGTGACTTTGTTCTGGAGTTAATGGATTGTTTAAGGGAACCAAGACGGTTTTCACCTTCGGAAAATTGATTTTTATCTTAAAATAAAATTAAATTTAATGCTGATTCCAAAAACGTATAACATGTATAGGTTTAAAGCTTAATACCCGAGTAATAGCAGTTTTAAAATGTAAACAACAGCTATGGTGGTTACAACAAATGTCTTTGGTATTTGGAGAAAAGTATATCTACAAACATTCACTCAGAAAACAAGTTCTTGTCAAGATTAAAAACATAATTACAAACATATACATAATTTTTAAAAATATGTGTTTGGAGACTTAACTGCAAAAGAACCTTTACTAAAATGTTTGCATGATCGTACCCAGAACCCAAATGAAAGCTTCAATAACTGTGTATGGAATCAAGTTCCAAAAAACACAATCGTGAGCACAAAAAAAAAGCAAATTGGTGTAATGGACGCAGTGATAAGCTTTAATGAAGATGCACATGCAGGAACAAAATTATTAAGAGCACTAAAAATAAATCTTGGGATAAACACTTGTTAAGGCCTTCGAAAAATTGACAAAGTTAGAATTTGTAAAGCCGAGCTGACAGTTTAAAAAGCTAGGAAAGATTCCATGACTACTGAAAGACCAAACAAAAGGAAGAAGGATGCTTTAGAAGTGTTCCTGCAATATTAATACATATCTGGAATATTTTAAATATCAAATTTTAGTAAGCTGTACCATTTTATTTAGTTTTTTTCATATTACTCAAAATGTGTTTTTCTAGTTTTTAGGTACATCCGTAGAAAAATCTATCAGTTCTATTTTATAAAAAATTTGGTATGAGCTTTTGCGTAGTAGTAATGTATTCAATGCTACTAATTTAATTCCTGAAATGTTGGTATTTTTATTTTACTGCCAATTTTCTGAAAAAAAATTACCATTTTTATAAAAATTTTAAAAAATCGAGATTCAAATTTTTTTAAAAAAATTGCTAAGCAATGAAATATATAAAACAAAACTGGAACATTTAAATAAAGGTACAATTTTGTAACTAAAATAGCATGATTTGTTGTTTTATATGTTAAAAAAGGAAAACTACGGGTACCTAATCAACACCATGTTTATGAAAGCACCTTTTGAAGAGTTCTTTTTCAAATCCTTACATTTCTAAAAATATTGAACACATTTAAAAATTTTATGTTATAGTATATTAACCCTCTAAGTGGTACAAACGTCTTTTTCTGCCATCCTGAGATGCTTCAAAAACGCACCACACGTTTTTTCCCGTAAGACCGGGGCTCACCAAAAATGCACCAAAAGTGTTTTTACCTACTCAAGTAACAGCTTCGAAAGCGTAAGAGACGTCTTTTTCCGAAATCCTTTCCCCCATTTAAAGGCTTAACATCTTGAAGGATAATTAGGGAGGGTTGGGGTGACACAATGGACTCCGACAGGAAATTTTATGGCTCGCGGGGAACCCCGTTCTTCCTCTGTAGTAATCGTAAAAAACTAGGAAGAATTTGAAACCTCCAGAGAGTACGGACAATCAGTTAAAGTTTGTAAGTAAACTTGACTTGAAATTTTTTTTAGGTTTGAATTAAATAAATTCTTTGATGTAGTTTTCACGATCTAAGCATTTTTATAAATCTTTCATTTAAATCATCTTTTAAGTTCCATCACATAAGTAATATAGATGATATACTCACTGTTGATTTAATATATTAATTTGAAATTCAACGAATTGGGAAGGAGAAGGGTAGCTTGACAAAATCACATTTTTCTCTTTACCTTAAAATTCTCAAGTCGAATTAAGTTTTCATAATGTATCTCTAAAAATATCTATAATATATCTATATTTAAATTCAAAGTATATATTAAAACAATGACGATAATTTACAGTTTCATTTTTCTTATTTTAATTAATATTTCTAAGTTTTTTTAAAAGAATTATTTCGTTTGTGTCAAGAATTGATAAAAAAAGGTTCAAAATTTAAAAACCTGTTAAAATTTTAAAATTCTAAACATGAATAATTTTTAAGTTTTTGTATAACAGAACTTGCAAAACTTTTGTACGCATTGATAAAAATAACAACAATAAAACCTATTTATATACTTTAGTTTTTCATATAATATCAAAGTCAGTTGTTCAGAGTATCTTACATGCAATTCCTAGTTTTGTATTGTTTAGATAATGAATTATAATATAATTTTTAATGTTTCAACTTCAGTTTCCTTCAAAGAGAATGGGAACAACAAGCTCAAATTTTTAAGCTTGAATCTTCGGGCAAAGAGAAAGGAAAAGCACCTGGACAAATTTACAGTTGACATTTGCGTCTATAAATAAATATAAAGATCCATTTTAAATTCAAGTTAAAAAAATATCTATTTATGCAAAATCCCTTATCATTTAGGTTCTATTATAGAGGTTGACTGAAGAACAAGTAATTAAAATTTGGACATTTTTTATAATCTTAACCATACAAAACCAGGATATTTATATTAGCTGCACTGAAATTCTGCATTTGAATTTCAAAACATATATTTATGTATTTATCTCGCGTACGCAGTTGAAAAATATTTACCATAAATACTAAAAATTCTTTGGATATTTAAAATTTTAAATTGAATTTTTAATATATTCCACTACTAATATTTTTTCATTTATTCAGTAAATTTCATACAATTTAGTTTGAGTGAGTGAGTGAATATTAACGTCACATTGTTCAGCTATTCGAGAACTTTTGGCGACGTACCTCGTCATTTTGAGCCATGGTCAAGTGACGAGGATGACACCTGTGCTAGCATCTCCCCCCTTCTCCTTACTACCAGAAAACACCAACAGAGGGACGTTTCAGCTCTCGATAGATGTAAGGTGCATCCTTTCCCTACACGGCGGGTCTTCAGAGGTAATGGGCTCGAACTCATGATACGCCAGACACGAGTCCGTTACCTCGAAAAGGTTTACCTGTTTCATTAAAAGTTCTAAAGTGAAGAAAGATAAATTATGGCCTCCCAAAAGGGAAAAATGTGTGTTTTGAAGTGGAAGGATAAAAAAACCCTGTATCAGAGGTGTGAACTCAGTACCTTCCGATTCGTAAGCGCGTAACTTACCACTAGGCAAAAGTGATCACTCCGGTCCGGAGGCTGTTACTGGCTTATTTAGATTCCACCACAGTACTCCCCCACCAGTGAGTTGGTGGATAGGCGAACGAACGAGTTATTTGTTGTTATGGCGAGCGGGGGAGTTGCTACTATTGCGTCAAGTGAGTCTGACGACTTTGCTGCGCCGAGTGAGTCCGGCGACTTTACTGCTCCAAGTGAGTTTTGACGACTTTTCTTGCTCTTCTTGCAGGTAGATGGCGCCATGCACATCAGAAGATTTTGCGTTTTTCTTTTTCAGCCGAGGTCACCAATATTGGAGGTTTGAACTCGGTACCTTCCGATTCGTAAGCGCGTAACTTACCACTAGACAAAAGTGATCACTCCTGTCCGGAGGCTGTTACTGGCTTATTTAGATTCCGCCACTACCTGCATATCCTTAGCACTTTTCATAACGCTGATATGATGGAAGTGAAAGCTAAGAAACGGGATTCTGTGAAACTGAAACCAAAAGCAGCGGTGTTTTATAATACCACCATGGTTGGTGTTGATAGACCAGACAAGTGTCTATCCTACTATCCTGTTGCCCGAAATCAACAAAGGAAATACTACAAGAAGATTTTTCGACATTTGTTAAATCAAATTGTGTGGAATTCCTTCACTATCTATAAAAAAAATGGCGGTATTTTAAATCATATTGGTTTTCGAATGAAACTGATTGAACGATTGATAGAAGAAAAAGGTAGTAATTCCGATTCTCGAAACTTTGTTACCTCTGAAATTTCTGAAAATATAGTCCGTTTAATTGGAAGGCATAAATGGAAATATGTGCTTCATATGTGGAAAGTGACTCTTCAAGAAAAAACAAACCACCACGAAAATGGGTCGTATGCTACCTTAAGAAAAATGATAACGGGAAACGCATTCGAAGAGAATCACGTTTTGAATGTAAAGACTGTAATGTTGGACTGTGTGCAGCGCCGTGTTTCGAAAAATATCACACTGTGACAGTGCTATAAACGACGTATATCAATCAATCAATGACGTATCTATCAATGAATACAAAAATCTTTTTTCTCAAAATTAAAGGTTTATAAACAATGTTTTGAACAAATATATTTGTTTTTGCCCTCTATATGCATATGTACACTTCTAGCTTCAGTAATGTGCAATTGGTTAGGAAAACTTTTAGCTTTGTAAAAGGTATTTTGCTTTGACTAAACATTTTACAGCAAATTTTAATAATATTTTGTATACTTCTTTGATAATTTTTGCTATTTATATCTGTTTAAATTATTATTTATAAAAGTTTCTTTGCAATTGTTTGTAAATTGAACAAAACCTTTTCTTACACAATTATGTATATTTGAGGATGAATTCTGATATATTTTATATTCAGTAAATACAAAATTTTTGTAAATTGCTTTTTTTTGCAAATTTATTTGTTTTAAAGCATGCATATTTATATAATGAAATTTCTAACTATCCAAATTATGCCTGTCGGGCTTTTTCTCCAATTAAGTCTTTTAGGATTTTAGAAATCATCTTGTAATTATTCATTATATATTTAACTAGCCGTTACCCGCCCGCTTCGTTGGGTATTTCATAATGTTTTATAAATTTTTACTGCTTATATATATGTGTATAATCTATTGATATCTAAGTCCAAGCATTACGAATTCGATTGTATTGAAAAATATACTTATACCTTTAAATGTCACCTGTTGATAAGAAAAAAAAGGGAAGAACTCATCTAATTTGTATTTTCTAAAAATCTCTAAAATTGAAGTATAGAATGATGTTTGCTCTTTCGTAACCCAAAATCCAAGTGGATTCCCGCAAAACCAAATTTCGGTGGATCTCTACTCTGTAAATTGAATATGCAAGCCAAATTTCAAGTCTAAATCTAACAGAAAAAAACAAAAGTTTTACTATCAATATCCCCGTAATCCCGTTGAGAGCCGTTTTCCAAAATAACCGCTCTTAGCGGATTTCAATTCAACAAAAGAAAAATGAAAACTAAATTTCATTATTATAGGCCTTGTAGCTCGAAAAAAAGATTTTTTTTGTCAATACATTCCAGTAACCCCCTGCACGCCCCCAGAACTTGATTTGCTTAAAATACATTCTTAGTGGATCCCTATTCAACAAAAGAAACATGCTTAACAAATTTCAAGCATTTGGGTCTAACAATTAAAAACAGGAATTTTTTTCTGTAACTCCTCTTGACCCCTCGCAACCATCCTTGGGGATCAATTTTTGTTTTACTCTTTGTTAGAGGAACTCTATTTTATAACAGGGACATGCCTACCAAATTTCAAGCAGTATGATCAAAAAGTTTAAAAATTGAAATATTTATGGATTACGCCTCTTAATCTCCCGAAATTAAACTTCGTAGTTGATATTCGCGAAACCCATTTTGTAGCATTCCTCTACTTTACGAAAGGAATCTGCTTATCAAATTTCAAGACTGTACGTCTAATTGTTTAAAAATGGGGATAATTATCTATAACGCCACTTGAGCCCCCGCAACGCCACTTAAGGGTCTGTTTTCACAAAACCCATTTTTTTGGCGAATTGCGCTCAAAGGAATGAAAGGAATCTGCTTAGGAAAATTTGAAGACTGTGCGTCCAATAAATTAAAAATGCAAAAAAAGAAGTTATCAATAACGCCCCTTGAACTCCCGCAACGCCACCTAGGGGTCAATTTTCGTGAAACACATTTTGTAGTGTATCTCTATCCTTTGAGAGGAATCTGCTTACCGAATTTCAAGATTGTGCGTCTAATAGTTTAAAAATAGCAATAATTACTTATATCTGCCCTTAGGGCTCAATTTTCCCCAAACCCGTTTTGTAGCGGATATTTACTCCATGAAAGAAACATTCCTACCAATTTTCAAGCAGGTAGGTCAAGTAGTTTAAAAACGAAAATATTTACCTCTTACGCCCCTTAATCCCCCAACGCCACTTAGAGGTCTGTTTTCACAAAACCTTCTTATAGCTGATCTCTACTCTATGAAAGAAATCTATTTATCAAATATAAAGACTATGCGTCTAATAGTTTAAAAATGGAAATAATTTTTTATAACGCCCTTTAAGTCCCGCAACGCCACTGGGGGCAATTTTCATGAAACCCGTTTTGTAGCGTATCTCTAACCTATGAGAGGAATCTGCTTACTAAGTTTCAAGACTGTACGTCTAATAACTTAAAAATCGGAATTTATAACGCCCCTTAAACCACCCGCAACAACCCTTGGGGGTCAATTTTCCCCAAACCCATTTTGTAGCGAATATTTAAAGAAACTTACCTACCAATTTTCAAGCAAGTAGGTGAAGTAGTTTGAAAACGGGAATAGTGATCTATTACGTCACTTATTCCCCACAACGCCACTTAGAGGTCTGTTTTCACAAAACCTTCTTATAGCTGATCTCTACTCTATGAAAGAAATCTATTTATCAAATATAAAGACTATGCGTCTAATAGTTTAAAAATGGAAATAATTTTTTATAACGCCCCTTAAGTCCCACAACGCCACTGGGGGCAATTTTCATGAAACCCGTTTTGTAGCGTATCTCTAACCTATGAGAGGAATCTGCTTACTAAGTTTCAAGACTGTACGTCTAATAACTTAAAAATCGGAATTTATAACGCCCCTTAAACCACCCGCAACAACCCTTGGGGGTCAATTTTCCCCAAACCCATTTTGTAGCGAATATTTAAAGAAACTTACCTACCAATTTTCAAGCAAGTAGGTGAAGTAGTTTAAAAACGGGAATAGTGATCTATTACGTCACTTATTCCCCGCAACGCCACTTAGAGGTCTGTTTTCACAAAACCTTCTTATAGCTGATCTCTACTCTATGAAAGAAATCTATTTATCATATATAAAGACTGTGCGTCTAATAGTTTAAAAATGGAAATAATTATCTATAACACCCCTTAAGTCTCGCAACGCCACTTGGGGGCAATTTTCACGAAACCCATTTTGTAGCGTATCTCTACTTTATGAGAGGAATCCGCTTACTAAGTTTCAAGACTGTACGTCTAATAACTTAAAATCGGAATTTTTAACGCCCCTTAAACCCCCCGCCCCCGCAACACCCCTTGGGGTCAATTTTCCCAAAACCCATTTTGTAGCGGATATTTACTCCATGAAAGAAACATTCCTAGCAATTTTCAAGCAGGTAGGTGAAGTAGTTTAAAAACGGATATATTTATCTACTACGCCCCTTAATCCCCCGCAACGCCACTTAGAAGTCTGTTTTCACAAAACCCGTTTTGTAACTGATCATTATTCTACGAAAGGAATCTATTGAGATCAAATTTAAAGACAGTGCGTCAAATAGTTTAAAAATGGAAATAATTATCTCTAACGCCCCCTAAGCCCTTGCAACGCCACTTGGAGGTCGATTTTCACCAAACTCATTTTGTAGCGGATCTCTACTGTTTGAAAGGAATCTGCTTACCCAATTTTAAAATTGTACATTGAGTAGTTTAAACATGGAAACAATTATTTTTAACGCCCCTTAACCCCCGTAATGCCCCTTGGGTTTCGAATTTCAGAAAATCCGTTCTTAGCTGATGTCTACTCTATGAAAGGAATATGTCTACCAAATTTCAAGTCTGTAGGTTGAATAGTTCCAGAGATATCGTGATTAGTAAGTCAGTCAGTGAGTCGCTTTTCTCCTTTATATATATAGATAAGAAAAAATATTTCCATATATATAAATAAATTTTTGGTCCTGTAAGTATATAATTGTTTTTAACTACAGTTTGTAAAATGTATTGGAATTAGTAGTGGGACAGGATTATTACAAATTATGATTGTTTTTGTTTGCAATAAATTATATATTTATATTTCATTATTTTTACATTATAAGTAGAAGTCATAAACAATTTTTTAACCATAAAATAAATTTTTGTTTTATTTTCAAATTATACTATTATATTGATTCTGAAAATAATAAGTTAGTTTGGCAACCCATTATTTAACAATTTTAAAGCATTGAACATTTTTTAAAGTTTTTTTTAAACTTTTATAAAATACTAAATTATTAAAACAATATTTAATTATTGTAAGTGATTTATATTTCTTAGATTATTGGAAACAAAAAGTATAGAATTTAAAATCTATTTCTTTGTTGGATTTTAATAATTATTTTTATAGCTAAACCTGGAAAAGACACGAAAATTTTCAAATATTAAATTTAAGATTTTTTCAAAAACATAACTGGCACTCTCAGTCCTAAATCCATATGAACTTTTATGGATCATATCTTTGGAAGTATTTACAAGATATTTCAAGAACAGAAAAAAAAAAGCGTTAAGGATTAGAAAACACATTTTCAAAATTAAAAGTCTGAAAAAAACACATTTATAAAATTTGGAAAGGCAAAAACAATGACTTATAGAGTCTGTAAATCTCTAATTTTTAATATGTTATTTTCCAACTTATGTTCTACATCCAAACCCTACTTGAAATAATTATGACTGAAAATATATTTTTTAATTCAAAATATTATTTTACGCAATATTGATGACATTTGTTACTTTGATCGATTATTCGGTTTCATCTTAACCTAATATTTTCAAAGGAGTTTTAAATACACAAAACATTTAAACACACAAAATAATAGTGATATAAAGGTAACCTCGAAATCACCAAGTTTGTAAATAATGTCTATTTTTTTTCTAAATCGGGGTAATTTAGCACAAGTATGGGTTTTTGTTGCATGACTTGAAAATACTAAAGTAGTACTACAATATATTTACTATAATGTAGTTTAGATATCAGGGAAATATTTAGTTCTTTCTACAACATTTGTATTCAGAACATTTACATTTTGAATTTTAAATCTAACATCATCTGTGAAAGCTGGATTTTAGATTTATAAATTTCAGTCGGCATATTCCTTAACTTTCAAATGTTATTTCTCACAGAAGCCTGCTTAAATTTTTGTCATGGCATTTTCTCAACAGGAAACAATTAATGAAAATAAAGTAAAATGCTTTTAAATTATATAAATTAAGTGTAAAAATAAATATAGTGATCTTTAAATCAATCTTAATTAAGTAAATGTGAGATAACTCAAAAACTTCAAAACATAGCAAACAGAAATGATTTTAGAAATTAAAATTGCAGTTAAAACCCATTTCACACGAAAAAGTGGCTTGTGTTCAAAGGTATTTTCAATTAATTCAATTTGAAATTGCAAAAATACTTTAAAGTGAAATCAATACTAAAATCAAATATCAGAAAACTTAAAATTTCTTAAAACCTAATTGGTTTTCAGGACTTCTGGAATACATGCTTTGTCTAAGATCCAGCCTAGAGCCTAGGCATTTTTTTACAGTTTGAAAGTATCCTAAAATAGGAAGAGAGAGATCCCAGATCAATTGGAGCAAGCTTTCCAAATATATGGTCACAAATTTTTTTTTAAAAAAAATAACCTGATGTTTTTGTTATTATGCCTTAAATTTGGAAAAAAATTCTCGACATTTAAGATAATATTATTTAAAAACAAAAAATTATAATCCGTTTTTTCCACATGTGTAATTTGTTTACAAAACTACCCAAAATTTTTAATATAATATCATTTCAAAAGCAAAGGTGGGTTTTCTTTCAATATAGAATGAGTTATGAGGATGAAGAATTTATACTGTTAATATTTAAGAATGCGGTGCCGCAGGGACTGGGTTCGAATCCCGGAGAAGGCATGGATGTTTGTGTTGTTTGCTCCCGTGTTATACATTGCGTGGTGCACGGGGTTTATAAATGTTTAAAAAAATATTTAAGAATAAAATAACAATTGTTTAGGTTCTAATCCTGGAATTAAGGATACATCCTAAATGTTAAAATTGCTTATAAAATTTCTTATATTATTAATTGTCAGTTAATTTTACTTATGTAAAATGTTTTAAGTGTACTGTTTTTAAAAGACAAAATTAATCATTAATGCATCTTTGCAATGATTGAATTGAAAGATGTAATTACGGATGACAATTTCCCATTTATAGATATATGCATTTAAAGGATGTAATACTAAAGAAACGGAAAGATGAAAAATTAAATTTGAATAGAAAATGGGAAGAACCACTTTCGCATTTAACACATTTAAGATAAATACATTTCCTTATTAAAATTATTGATTGAAAGTGTATTATGTGGTTCCGACACAAATGCTGAAGAAGTGAGGGTGTTATTTTAATCTCAGTGCAAGTTGTTATGAAGAGATTTGATTTATTCCGAAAAAATTCATTCAGCAGAAAAGTATAAATTTAAGGATTAAAATTTGCATATATTTTAAAAGTATTAAAATCTCTTAAATGTTATTTTAAATTTAAAAAATAATAAAATGCAGAAAGCCCAGTTTTATTGTACAAACTTCTTCATCGTATATATAACAGATAACCCAAACTTTTTTGTCTCATAGACCCCTTGCCACGTTTTTCGGTTTTGGTTAGACCCCTGCCTACATAATATTAATTTTTTGCAAATTTATCAACTTAAATGTCTTTTTGATAGTTGGTGCTACTACTTTCAAATAATTAAATTTCAAACTGTAATAAAGTATAGTTCTGCGTTTAAAACTTAAGAAGCGCATATAATGAATTAAAATTAAAACAAAATAACTGAACAAATGCTTTTAAAGAGAAGAATGAATCTGGTGTTTCAATACACATATTTTCAATATTTAATATCAATCTTGTCAGGTTTAACCCTAACCTTCCTTTTTCGTAAGTGACCACTTCTTTCTTTGTTTTTGTTTTGTTTTGAGATTGGCAAACTCAGTGAAACTTCCTCTCACAAGGAAAAACACATTTAAAAACTTTCTCATGATATTCCATAATTTGTGACAAATATCAGGTATGTCTTTTAAAAGCCAAAATTACTGACATCCATTTCTTTAAAATCTTCATCAGTTCCTATTGCAATATGACACTTTTTTTTTTCAAAGTGACTATTTGAAATCATTGTCTACTGCTGTATTACTATAAAAAACAATCTCAAACTTAGTTTCAAAATCTGAGTAAGGGGATTTAAATGTCAAACGGAGGTTAAAATCTCCTGACCGACTGTGACAAATTAAAAAATAAATTCCTGACGTTCAATATTATACTTCTTTAGCTTAATTTTGGAAAGAAATGCTGAAATATTCCTTGTATTAATAAAATTTATGTTGTCACCTAGTATGGTAGTCACCTTTTATGTTGTTAAACTAACCTCACTAAATTTAGTAAACGTTAAATTGGTAAAATCTGGTTCCCACTGGATCAAATTTATTTAAAGTTAAACGTCATGATCTGGTTTAATGAGAACCACTATCATAGACCCCCATTTACACCTCATGAACCTTCAAATTATCTTTTTACTCTCGTGGGCCTCTTGCAGGTCGTCATAGACCCCTGGGGGTGTATATAGATCCCTTTGGAAATCACGTGTATATAATGATACTACATTCATTCTTATTTTGCTTTTTAAAAAAGATGGTCACTTTTACATTTTACCTCATAATTTTTTTTTTTTAAAAAAAGAGAAAAATAACAGGAAATGGGCTTGCGTTTTCTTAGTCTGATATTCAACAATGATTATAGATTGCTTCTGTCTTGATCAAATCGTAATACCAAAATCAAATTTTTTTTTTTTAAGTTTTAAAAAGTAATAGGAGAAAAAAATTAATTTTCTTTTGCTTTTTAAAAATATTTTTCAACTTTTAACTCGCTATTTCTTTAAATCTTTTTTTTATCCTTTATTTGCTTGTTACTATGATTCAACAAATTGGATGGTTTCAGTTTGCCGTGATGACGGAAGAAGAATCTGGGACGCACAGAGGAATAGATATGTGCGAAAACGCACAATTTTCTCCCAAGGCAACAGCTATGAATGAGAAATCTCCTCTTTTTCCAACAACACAGAAACCGAAAAAGCAATAAAATCGTCTCCTACAAAAGCGCTTGTAGACCTCCCGTATCTTAAAGGGAGGGGGGGGGGGCATAAAACTGTGGTGCGTTTTCGAAACAGTTCGCAAAAGTAAACAGGAACCGTTTCGCTACCGCCAGCTTTGAAAAAGTAGACCGCTTTTGAATGAATTTCTATTAGAGTCTCAACCTTTCAGACGGTTAAGAAATTATGTAGATTGTGTGGCATAATTTTTTTTGTTTTTGGAGTATTTTTTTTTGAAAATAATGTTCCTCCGAAAATCGAAATTTTGCTTGTTTTGCGTCATTGCCGGTTCCCTTAATTATGTTGCTTGATGATGCAATGCTATAAAATCTTAGTCTAATTTTGAGCAATTTCACTATTGAAGTCAATTTCATCCTTTCATTGTGAACCAATCATTCTAAAATCATGTCACTTCTTCCCAACTATTGTTAATACCTTATTTTAAATTATTATTTGCGTTTTGCTGTAGATGTGTTCATTTAAAATCATATATGTATGTCGTTGCAAAGCATCTTACCCCAATTACTCTTTAGGATGCGATAAATCAAAAGTTTTTATATTATCATTTTATATTATGAAAGCACTGTTGAAATTTCTGACACTGTCGGAGTAGAGAATCTTTTAGCCGACTCTGAAATTTCTCAAAATTTCAGCTTGATATTTAATAGACACAACGTAATAAGCGTTTGATGTGAAAAAAAAAGTAATAAATTGAATTTAGTAAGGGTGTTAAATTACACTATGTTTCAGTTATTTGTTACAAATATATACGAAAACTATTATTAAAACTTCTGGTTTTGACAAAATGCAAAAACTTGCGGGGCAAGCATGCATTGCTCTTTAAGATTCCTTTAGAGACAGCCGGTGAAGTGAATAACGAAAGACAAGAGAATGAGGACCTGGGGACCTAAATATGTAATTGACGGAAACAACACTGCTCAGGGGAAAAGGCATTTCTACGTATATTTAGTAACTTCAAAACGCCGACTAGACAAAAATTTGGTTTAATTCATATGTAACTTTATACCTTAGAAACTTCCTACATCTGAAGAACTTAAAGAGGAAACTGAGTATTAAAATATAAGCTTGCGTCTGTACAAAATATGATGAAGTTATTTAAATATGGATTATATAACAGCGCTACAAAAACTAGCTAAGTCAACATATGAAATTGAAGGTATGTTTGGTTTGAAAATCATACCCTATATTTTATTTGATTCACTTGTAAGATATGTATGTGTACAATTCTCCAGAAATAAATATTTCCAAAAATATGATTCGCCTGGTCCATTTTTGTTTACTGTAATCATTAAAAATAGGTGCTGTACACTAAGTAAAATACATTATTGTCCACTGAACCTAATACATTTTTCTTCTAAATAAGTACGAAACTTCCAAAAACTTTTCCTATCTGGTTAAAACAAGAACTATGTTTTGTAAAACAAAACCACCAAGTAGTTTTTCTTTCAAAATTTTTAAAGATTAAATTTTTAAACATTTGAAATTTTGATTTAAGAAACATTAATTTCGTTCATATTTGGTTTTCTTGCTGATTAGTAGAGGAACAAACTATTAAAATGACTTAGTTTGTAAATATATTACAATGCATTATCTTATCTGAATTATTTAAAACAAGTCCCAGCCAGTCAAGTCTTCAGAGTTTATTTTGATTTAATCATGACATCTATACTTGTACTGTATTCACCAGCAGCCAATGCTAATATTAAAGTTTCTACTTTCTGTATTTGCCTTCTTCGACAATTGTATATCAGTTTTCATAGGAATAAAACGCTCTGACTTTAGTAGAACAATGACACCACTGTTTTATAAATCCAGGATCCATTTCTGAATGCTGATTTTTAAAGTTATTTTAGTTTTATTCATCTAGAACCAAAGACTTACAGAGAGTGACAGATTTGCAAAAGGCTAACGTACATCAGTAGCCTGGCTGGACTGGTGTTGAGAGAGATATGGGAGATCAGCTTAAACAAAACACCTGATAAAGCAAACACCAACGTATCTAGTTGAGTGTTTATTTATCTGGTTTTAACTTTCAAAGTTTTTCAGTTACATAATATGCAAAAACTGTTCTCTATCATGCCTAGCGACTCTAGCAATGAAAATCTGTTATGCACCATATTATTTCCAAGATATCATAAAGACTGATTTTAAATAGTTAATGGTCCTTGTTTAGAGAGATGCCCAAAGAATATTTTCAGAAACGTAATATTTGATTCTAGAAACATAAATATGTCCCGAGTACACGTTCAAATCTACACATACATGTTTGTTTGCAACTAATGAGAATCTATTTTCGTTACTCAAAGATTTAAATTATGATGCAGAAGGACACAGCACTCTGCACTACGTCCAAAATTATATTCGTTGAAACCAACGGATTATCTCCACCACATTGGCGACAAGAGAAACGAAGTACATGGCTTGCTAATTCAAGTATCGAGATTTGGAACTGCTTCAACTTAAGGAATTATCTGAACAAGCTGCACTTGAGACATGTAAGCAGATTTTCGGTTTGCTACAGTAATGCAAAATAAGTTTGACTTTAAAGGTGCGGTAAAAACTATAAACAGATCAAATAAAATATGATGGTGAAATGGGAGTTTGTGGGGAGAATCAACTGGACCCCTCCTCTTCCAGTTTTTGCCCTATAGATGGGAAACAAAGATTACCTAAATAAACCCATAATAAATAATTAGATGATCTTAAACCTGAGTAAACATTTAGACAATCATGTCAATTTATAAGAAACCAGATGACACCAAGACTGATTAACTTTAATTCAGTTCTAGCAAACCTGACTACCAGAAATGGAGAGCCGAGAAGACCATACCACTGAACCTCAACCATTCTTCGATTCTACTATCTTAAATCTTCAACTGAATAATTCAATCCTCTGAAATTACTTTCTATACAAGCAAGCAGCCGGGTAATAACACTGAAAATCTAACTGCATTTGACAGCTCTGGTCGGTTCTTCTCCTTACATCTACAAACTCTAGACTCATATGACGAACCACTAATAGAGCATCTATCTCGTGTTTTCTTCATGCTGTGGGACGAGATAACGCTAGCCCAAAGTTTCCCCTAAAGATTAAAGGAAAATATCTCAAGAACAGCCTCACGTAACAAGTTTCTATGAACCAAATTACTACATTTATACCTTAAAATGGGATAATTTAATTAGAAGTTAAAACCTGTATTAGATACAGTCATTTGAAAATTAAATGCCATACATACTTCTTATTTAAAACCCACAAACCTAGAAATGAGTACATTATATACTCATTTAGTTGTCCCATCTCAAATTTGATCCAGTTAAACACACCTCAAAGCACGTTATGTCAAGCTTCCACTTTGAGTACGTAATTTGTTTCCAAAATGAGTATGGTGATTTCAAATCGAGAGGTTCAGATTTATTCATTTTGAACACATGAAGACCAAAGTGAGTATTTTGTACTCAATCTCCGACTACCCAATGACCGCAGTGTTCTATTTGAAACCAAGAGGGCACTGATTGTCTCTCCTTCCCAGCTAGGTTGGC
>BMAO01005401.1:58194-150787 GCA_019973975.1 Trichonephila clavata
ACAGGAGAGGGTTCCCAGTTAGACTCCTCCCACAATGGCACCCAATCGGGTTGTCCACTTGATGATATTTTCTTAACCCCGAGATAGAGTCGACCAATTTTAGGCTCTTGCCTGATATTTGTTTCTCAGATGACAATGTATGAATTTTGGAGTGATGAAGGAAGAAAGAATTCTTACGATAATGAAGTAATTTGGCATGTTCTTATCTCAAAGGGCGTCTCTGAGGGCGTGCATTGGACTGTCTGTATTTGTCTGTCATTATGCAGGAAGTTATTGAATTTCAAGTGCAAAGAGGCATGACGGAAAATTTCCTATGGTTAGAATGAGACACTGAAGTCAGGCCTGTCGTATCAGGGTCACGGTCAGGCCTGTCAATTTACAGACTTACTCAAAATAGGACTAAATATGTCAGAAGTAATTTAATCGATCACATCATTTCCCGTCTGAACTTCAGCAAAGTTGATGAATATATCGAGATTCGAAATCAACTCCTCAATTGCAGTTTGCAAATGATTGCCAAATAATGAGGAGGTAGATATTTGGAGGAGACACCATGTTCGAATAATAATAATAGTGAAAGAGCTAGATGTGAGTAGGAGGTCTACAGAAGGTCGTACAAGTAAAATTGGATGAAGAAGAACATCAAATGACAGGAGAGATGGTTAGAAGTTCATATGACTAGACCAAAGGAAACCATGATAAATTCATAAATTGGAGACAGAACTACCGAGACAGTAATGATCGTGGGTTTGAGAATCGAGAACGGAACTAGTTTAGAATAGGTCCGAGTGATAATTTATTTGGGGTTTGAATAATCACATATAGGTAAATATAAAATTTAAACTTCTTAAGGTTCTGAAGTTTGACGATCGCAGGTTGAAGAAACCCTATAAGGTTTATGCTCGTTTTGAGATGTCCCCTTTCAGAAATTCCTGCAGCCTACTTAGTTAACGAGATATTCAATATGCATTATGGATACTGGGCTGAGAAGTTGTTCACCCTGAAAAACTTAGTCATATTTTTCATAAGCAAGTTAAAAATGTCAAAACACAAAAGTAACGGCTTGGCAGTTGTTGTATGTAGAAATTGTAATTGAGACTGAATTCGGGAATTAAGAAAAAGTGGAATTTTCATATATTAGCAGATCTAGAATAGTTTGAATTTGAAAATATTTTACAGACAATCAAAATAATAATGAATTTCGATGAAAAGTCATTAAAGATTCGGATTCGAAAATTGAAGAAATAAAATGATGAGGAATTTAGAAATTGATCGTTCAAATACGAAACTAGGAAGAAAGTCAAAAGAGACCATTAATATTTACAGCTTAAGGGCTGTTTACAGACCGACT
This sequence comes from Trichonephila clavata, assembly GCA_019973975.1. NCBI lineage: Eukaryota > Metazoa > Arthropoda > Arachnida > Araneae > Nephilidae > Trichonephila > Trichonephila clavata. The sequence continues at coordinate 59,546 of BMAO01005401.1, forward strand.
TACCATGTATGAATGGCTGAAACTGATACGGTGATAGCGCCTGGTAGATCAACGTAAAGGCAGGGTTACAAAGGTCGTATAGATCACCACATTACAAAGTGTTATGAGAGAAAATTACATATACAAATTCAATTGCTTACGAATTTCACAATAGGTCAAGAAGAATGGATGGTTCCTGACAAACTGGCTTAGATTGTGTGATTATTGTAAACTTAATGCGGTAACAGTTAACTTTTGCTCATTATATAACTACTGTTATCTCACTGAAAGAGGATGAGCGCTTGACCCAGCAACCATTTTAAATTGGTAAACTCTGGTAAAATTGGTCAAAGCCGCCAGACAAAAGCAAATTGCGTTGAAGCGAAGAATGGCCCCTAAATAAATCACACTAAACCATGACATGACCTGAAATCAGAAGATAAAGTACAAAAAGAAGGGAAGATGAATATCAAACCCATTGTGCAATTTGGAACATTTGAAGAAGATGAGGTTATTTATGAAGGGTGCTGAAACTGAACAGAGAGGTGGCGTAATGGAGGAGAAATGGAAGAGCCGAATTAGAATGAAGTGTAGTGATTGCCACTGATAGGTTCAAAACAGCAATAAATTTGTTTTGAAACAAAAATATCTATAGCGGCTCAAAATTTAATGAACTGAATAATCAAAATGGCACATGAGTTAATGACCTCTCAGCAGTTCCTTGGTAAGAACAAAAAGTAGAAATGTAATTGAGCCTGGTAGAGATGTGTTGCTTTGAACTGATCAAACTGCAACATGCAGCACTGTGCAACAAAACACTGACTTGAATGGAATTCTAAGCTTTTGACGGAGCTACTCTGTATTTGATTTGAGCAGCTATTCAAAATCCAAAGATCCTTCTACACAGCCGTCCCACACTGAATAAAGGAGCCAATGAATAAACGATGGTAGTCTGTTTATGCAGATTTGGTTTAAATAAGCTCTGCAACCTACTTGGTTCACAGTGAAAAGGATCTGGATTATGCAGCATTAACAAAACCACTAATGGTAAAATCAGTTTGAACTGAATAGATGACACCGGCTTCATTTGAATTGAATGCTGAATCTGTTCACAGCGTGTGGAGCCCAAAACAAAGCCAGATGTGTCATCGCAAACCGGTGAAGCTCTGAGATGGAAACATAGCCAGCAGTAATAGAGATTTGGTACCAAAGTTCTGTTGGTTAAATGATTCTAGTCCAGCTTAACCTGAGTCAGCTCATTTATCATATTTGCAAAACTCGATGACAGTTGTAACAACCTGGGAAACCATCCAGACTCAGAATCCAGGTGCGGAAGGCTTTAGAGTGGTTTTATTTGAACACATCCTCTCGAGAAATTATAGAATCAACAATGAAAAGATACTGTACACTATATGATGCTCCATAGACTGACAGTCTCTTGAACAAAAGAATATATTTAAGCTGAAGGATGCTTGTTATTTTCCTTACATGAGGAATTATACATGATTATGTTTTGACATGCGATACGTGCAGAAAGTTAACTATAAGAACGCGTTACCGGGGTCGTCTAATACGATTAATAACTAATTATCCAAATGAAATAGTTTCATTAGATTTGTTAAGCCCCTACCCAGCATCGAAACCTGAATGATATAGGTATATTTTAATAATAACGGATCACTTTACGAAGTGGTTGGAAGTAATACCCCTCCGGAAAGGCGTCCGTAAAAATAATCGCCAATACCCTGTTCGAAAATTATATTTCACGATATGGAGCTCCAATTAAACTTATAAGCGACAACGGTTCCCAATTTATATCCGAAGTTTTTGAGCATTTAAGTAATATATTAGATATAAAGCATGTCAAAACAGTTGTGTATAGACCTCAGTCAAATAGAACGGAACGAGTTAATCGTGATTTATTACAAATGATTGCTACTTTTGTAAATAGCAATCATGAGAAATGGGACAAGTTTCTAAAAGAATTCGCGTATGGATTACAAACGGCAGTTTACGAAACCACTGGAAAAACTCCAGCAGAATTATTTTTAAGCAGGGAACTTATTACCCCGTTTCAAAAACTTGTGATGGTGACGGATGGAGCAGAATTTTTGGTTAGATATATTGAAAAAGTGTTTAAGGAAGCTAGGCAGAATACTGAGAAGGACACATGAAAAGTGGGCGAAGTACTACAATAAGAGGAGACGTAAAGTTAACATTAAGGTCGATGATTTAGTGTTGGTTGAAACTCATCCTATAAGCTCTGCCAGTAAAAAGGTGGTAGCATTATTCTGTCTCAAATTCGAAGGTCCTTATAGAGTCGTAAGTGTTAAAAACAATAATGTTTTAATTTGGAAGGCAGGTAGAAGAACTACAGTTAATACAGACCAAGTGCGAATTTACCATCAGAGAAAAAGTCATAAAGGTGTAGTGGAGGTAAATAGTTCAGTTAGCAGAGGATCCGAGTATCAGTCTAGTAGCTTTGAGGATAGTCGATATGGGTTAGATGGGTCACAGGGCTTTAGGAGTAATGAGTTGTGTGGAAGACATATACAATAGAGGAAAGAGACTACAGGTGTGGGGATGAAAACAATGAGAGAGAGATAATGGAGAGCAAACACAATCAGACCAAAAGGCGGTATAAGCGTGCGATCCCAGAGTCATTTGTGACATCGCCACAATGGAGAAAGCGCCTCTATTCATAAAGGTATCCACAGCCGGGGAACACGTGGCTTTGGTGGTATTGTGTTGTATCCGACAGCTGGACCGTCGGCGACGATGTGACTGGCGGACACTATGGGCCGGGCATCGCTGCATTATTTCCCATTCATGGTCAGTGATTGTACGTCTTGAATGCTGTTGCCTCTGCAGGCGGTGGTGAGGTGTTTGAAGTGCCAGATGTCAGCCGGGCCCTTGTCGCCGGGAACCTTTGAGAGGGAACGGACTTTGGTTATCTCTGCACGAATGGATGACGTGCAAGACCGTTGGTGCCGGGTGCAAACCGCTGAGGCCGGCCAATGGGGATTGATGAGGGGCGTGGAGTGAATTCGCCACTAGAGTTTAAAAGAGTGGACTTCGGAAAAAGAAAGGGAGAGACTCCGGACAGACTCCAACGAGAGATTCTAAAAAGAGAACCCTGTGGACGAAGGAAGAAGGGGAGGACCCCGATCGACTCCGACGATTGACCTGCGAGCCGTTAGGGACGGATATAGGAAGCAAGCACAAGGCGTGAACCTCCGGATCCATACCAACGAGAGACTCCTGAGGTGGTACCCAACGGGTGATTGAAAAAAGAAGCAAGGAGTGGACCCCTATGGAGACACCAATATGAAATAGAACTAGCTGGCTGTATCAAACGAACACTTGTAACTAATTTTTTTTCTCTATCCAATGATCTTTTGAATGTTGTCGTCAAATAAACATTGATTAGATCACATTAATAAGGCATTCTTTAATAATTAGGTTGGCGTACACCTTCAATCTAATTCCACGACGTTACACATTGTCTGAGGGTCCGCACAGTAAGAGAAGGAAGAACCAGAGCATAAGAAGGTAGAAGAGTACGTTACCAGAGTCACTGTCTGAGGGTCCACACAATAAGAGAAGGAAGAACCAAAGCATGAAGAGGTGGAAGAGAGCGGTACCAGAGTCACTGTAAGAGGAGCCGAGGAGGAAAAGAAAAGCTACACACCGGGAGATGAATAAGCGAAGGCTCCCGTCCTCCATCGCGCCGACGGAACAAGTAGGAAAGAAAAAAAGAATAGAAGATCACCACGGTGGACAAGTTCCAGCAGGAGGTTGTCAGCAGCCAGAGGAAGAAAGGCTACTTCAGCCAAGAGGGAGACAACAGAGAAGGTCCACCCCACACAGTTCCAGATACGGAAGAGAGTTTCATGGGAATGCCAGGTCCCGATCTCCGGTAGAAGCAGTGCCAGACCAGAAAGGATCAATCCGATCTAGAAGATATCAAGCAGGGCAAGCTACTCAGTACAATTTACGGCACCGACAGTACAGACCAGGTCGCCAGGAGCTAGAGGAGAGTCTACGAAGCAGAAGGTCTACATCGTTGGAGGTTCAGATTGGAGACATCAGAGAAAGGAGAGGAACAAGATATTAGCCAGGTTGTATTGTTTCATTTATATTTTTACTGACAGGCAGTCAGGTGAATTTTTGCAAGAAGCAAGTGTTATTTTGTTAAAAATTACTATGCACAAAAGTTACACTACGTTGCGTGAAAAATGAACTTTTGTATACCTAAATTTGTTCTAAATTGTGGAAAGCATATGTATGTTTACATCTGTTTACTACGTGTTAAGACTTGTCTAAGGGTGCGAGAATTCCTTGTATTGTTTGTTTATATTGAATGTTTTGAAAATTGCATATAATTGTGATTGTATCGGCATATTGATGTGTATATTAGTATATATCTGGTTTTGGGTCGCGGCGTAGATAGGAAATTAACCATAACACTAATAGCGCGGCGCAATTGGAATGGGAGTTTTTCTTAAACCAGATGAAATTCTATTGTAAAGTATGTATGTATGTATACAGTGTTCAAAGATTCTTTTTGTACGTCCACTGATCCAGTTCTCATTTCAGGGTGGCTGACCCTGATGTTTTGAAGATTTTGTGTTGAAGAACAAATTGATGTAAACTCGATATGCTTAAAATATTTAAGTTTTACGGGTTGTGTATGGCCTGGTTTTTCCCTCCAGTGGGAGGTTTTTCCTTGGTCCTCGCCCAAATGGGGTACACCTTAAATAATGATTGTAAAAGCAGAAATCTTGGAGTGATAAAAATTATTGTGCTAGTAGTTATGTGTTTTTTTAACGTATTGTTATGTAAAAGTTAAATGCTAAACTCAAGTTTAAGATTTCTAGTTAGTATAAGAGTAAAATTTTTCAACGTAATTTCTATCGGGCCATTAAGACCTTCTTATAAATCCCGTTTTTTTCTTGGAGGGGTCAGTGACGGGGCTATTCGTGAGATATTCTGGCTAATCCTCTTGGGGAAACTTTGGGCCTAGCATTTATACTAATTTACAGCCTTCAAGAAAAACACGAGATAGATATATGTTAATTAGTTCGACAATATAAGGTCTATAGGTTTTGTAGATGTAAAGAGAAGGAGCCTTGAAGCTGTCAAGTAAGTTGAACACTGGAGAATTTACTTCTCAAACTTAGCACGCGTATAGAAAGTAATTTCTGAGATTGAATTAGTAGATTGAAGATTTAAGATAGTAGAATCAGAACTGGGCCGAGGTTCATTAGTGATTGTTCTCCTTATCCTTTTCTGGTAGTCGGGTTTACTTAGAACTGAGTTTTAGGGTTAATCTACGTTTTAGATATCATTCCTAGGTTTCTTCTTATAATTTAACTCGTGCTTGTTTACGTGTTTGTTTAGAGCTTGAATAAATCTATTTGTTATTATGGCTTTTGTTGGTGATGTTTCATTCCCCCCCCACACACCTAGAGACGCGCAAGACACAGGGAGAGGGGTCCTAGTTAGGACTCCTCCCCCACAAGAGTAGTAATGCCATCACAATTAACAACCTTTTTGTCATCTTTATATGACAGAGCAAGTTTGTTTTGCTTTTTGGAGTGTATTGCATGAAATTTGGACCTAATTAAGTTCATGTCAGCATATTTTAATTTTTGATTAAAAAGACAGACGTTGTAGTCCTCAAATGTTATTTTGTCTTTTAAAGTTTGTTTTTTAATTCCTTTTAGCCGCTTTTCAAACTTATGGTTTTTTTTTTGTAGGCATACATTTTCGATTTTAATCCTACATATTCTGTCATAATATTTCCTTTGTTTTCATCTTTTATTTTCCCGATGACTTTTTTGTTAACAAGAGGTAAATTAAAAATGTTGTTTTTGTCATAGTCTGAAGTGTCATGTAAGTTAATATCGTCTTTCATGTCACTATAAAAATCATCAGTCTTTATTTCGTATATAAAAGAATCGGTGTTTGTATATATGAGCCTTACTTTTGAGTCGTAACGGTGCTTCATGTACTCATAGTGAAAAGAATACATTAGAACTTTTGATAAGTCTAAAATCGCCATTTCTACCTGTATTGGTTTCAAGAATTTGATTTTGGTTCTTTTGGTTTTCAGAAAATATTGTACGATGATTAAAATTTGATTTCGCTATTAACTTTCGAGCTTGCTCTTCTGTTGAGCATAAACGTATACCTACTATTATTCTTACATTTTCCATCGTTTTCCCAAATATGCTATCATTCATTAGTTTAAAAATCCTTTTGAAAGTCATTTACAGCTTTAGTTCTTAATGCTGTATTGTAATCTATGTAATTTTTAAGCCAAGGAGACTGAAAAAATTTTAAACCACGATGAGTTTTTTCAAGACTAACCCTAATTTTAAATAAAGCTTTAAATTCGAATAATGGAGAATATATTTTGTGTTTGGTTCCAAAGTAGTTAAAAGTCTGGGTTCTCTACAATTAAGTGGGGGTATATTTTCAGGGGCAAGGGGAAAATCTGAATGTTTGTCATGCAAATCGAAAGGATAGCCAAGATCTACTTCCAAGATCTAACCTACATCTGATTCATCTGATAAATTTAAAATATCCTGTTCAGTTAAACCGCCATCAATCCAAACAAAATCTTTTAAGGGTAGATATTTACTCATCGCGTAACCATACAAATTATTTACGTCAAGGTACATTAAATATTTTACCTCATCATCTGGATTAAAATTAGGCACATATTTGTTGTTAGCTATAGCATAACTATTGCAACATTGACTTATACCTCCTCTTACACTATTTTCTAAAAAAAGAAGCATGTGTCGTAATCTGTGAACAGTTCGATAGCTACTTTAGTATGTAATAGCACTGCATCCAACGATAAAGCTGGGGTGGTAAAAAACCAACAAGGATCAAGTTTATAAATTTGCATGCATATTTTTCTAAAGTTTTCAAAGAGATCAGTTAACAATAGGACATCTGTTTTTACATATAGATCACAGTATTCACCAAGATTATTTAAATGAAACTGATTAAACACTTTGTGACGGATCTGTACGGTTTTCACTAACCTCCTCAATATTTCTTTAAAGTTTTATTTATTTCAACCAATCTCCACCGGGAGCCAAAGCGTGATTTATGAAAATGAGAAATATTATATAAATTCGGGTTTCGCGAATTAAAAGGTAGTAAAGTGAAGAGTTAGATTTTTGAAGTCAAATGAATTGAAGCATCCATAGATAAACACGCAGGTCAAGTTATCAGTTACGCGACGAGCTACGCCAGAGAGCTGAAGATTGAAATTGGAAACCCGAGTGTGGATCCTTAGCTATCAACCTATCCAGCCAGTTATAAATTCATCACCACGATGGAACTGCCAAAGTTACAAAGATAAGGTTAGTGATTTAGAAATTAGTAAATACGTGTACGAGTTTTAGCTGTGATTGTACGTGTTGATCTTTCGTGGATTCAGTCCCGATTCCCTAGTTCTGCTAGTAGTAACTTCTTCTCATACTCCACTGTGTTTTATTGATCTTAAATTTGAATCGTGTGTTTGTAACCTTCCTTGATTAATAGGTATCAATAAATATAGTGATTTGTAACTATGTCTCTTGAATTCTCTAATCCGTCAACACGTCCAGAAACCTTTAACTTTAGACGGGGAGATGATAATCTTAGGGGAGGTTATAAATCACGACACTGGCGCTCAACTGAAATACCGGATTTAAGAGCGAGTGCTGGGTTTAGGGTTCTGCCGGAATTATTCTTTTCAGGTCGAGAGAATGTATCTGAGTTTCTTGATAGCATTGATAATAATATAGCTTATTATGAGATACCAGCGAATCTGGCGTGTGCGTATATAAAGGGTCATTTAATTGGGAGAGCATTATACCGGTTTGAGGTCATCGGATTTGCGTGTGTAAACGAAGACGCGACTGCCTTCGCGTCGCTTAAAAAGAAGTTGTCAGATAGTTTTCCAGTGGTAAGGAATAAGTCGGAGTTAGTGGCTCAGTTTTTTTCATCCAAGCAGCAGAAGGGGCAGACCCCATCAGATTTTATATATGCTATTAAAAATCCATAAGATTTAGGTTTGAATTATGATGATATAAAATTGGTCGATCACATAGTAATGCGACTCGAACCCCAGATTATGGACTATTTAGAGGTTCGAAACCCCACGACGAAGGTACAGTTGTTAGAGTTGGTCGATCGGTATGAGGAACGTCATAGCTGCAGAGAAACCCAGGGTTCGAGTAATAATTTTGCTAGACGAGGTTGGGATATGAGTAGGAATCCTGCGGAAAGACGGAAAAATGGAAATTGGAGAGATACAGGGGTCGGAAATAGACAAAATGACCAGAGAGGAGTAAGCAGAGGTGCGAATAATTTTTCTCGTCGTGATTATCGAAATCAGGGATTCGAGGGAGGAAACCGCGACAACCAACCAAATCATAGAACAAATCGTTATCAGAACAGAAGAATGGTGGTTAGTAAGGGTCCTAGTGATGATTCAGTAAGGCGGAATTGGAGGCGTGGTGATGGCACCAGCGGAAGGCAAGGAAATGCCAATTTAAACTTCTAAGCGATCGTGTTGCAGGAGGTAAGCAGTCGCTAGTTGAGTCAAATCCTCCTAATCGGATTAAACGTAATTCATTACGGTTATCACCAGTTGATCTTCCATATGGGCTGATTCTTTTACATGACACGTTTGTAAAAGCTCTCTGGGATACAGGTGTGGATAAGTCATTTATTTCAGAGGAGACGTACCGATCATATTTTTCTTTTCGTCCTATTAAGAAATCGTTAGCGGAAGTAGTTACGGCACAAGGGTCGCAGTGCACAAATTTGGGCACCGTTGAGTTATAGATTAAGATAAGGGAATTTTCGAAGTTGTGGAATTTTCATGTGATTGCTGAGATGCAATATCCATGCATCTTGGGCATTGATTTTATGTCGCATGCAAAGATAGGTTTTGATTTTTTTACGAAATCGTTAATCATTCCGGACTCGCAGATTGAGAAAGTGGCAATTTCAGACGAACCGGTACGGATGGATTTATCAAAGACTAAGTTAAATGCAGGACAAAAACAGAAGTTGCAGATTTTGATTAAGGAATTTCTAGGCTTGTTTTCGGCTAAGCGAGGTCTGACGCATGTGTTTTGTCATGAAATTGATACGGGTGATAATCCTCCTGTTTCTTCGAGACCTTATCGCTATGACAGGGTCAAACAGGGTATCATTGATTACCACGTTAAGAAAATGATGGACAAAGGAACTATAATTCCAACAACATCGCCTTACACATCTCCTGTAGTCTTATGTCGGAAGAAAAACGGGTTGCCGTTAGACGACCCAGAAGCTTATAGGTTTGCAATAGATTATAGGAAATTAAATGCGATCACGAGGTTTCCGCGATATCCGCTACCAATAATTGATGATTTGAGCACTAATATTCCATACACCGAAATTATGTCATCACTTGATTTACGCAGCGGATACTTTCAGATGGCAGTAGACCCCAAAGATATTCATAAGACGGCCTTTGTTACAAAAAATGGTACTTTTGCATTTACTCGCATGTCATTTGGCCTTTCGGGGGGGGGGGGGTCCAAATTTTCAGAGGGCGATCGAAATCATCCTTAAACCAGTTCTCGGGCGTTTTACATGCTACTACATATATGATGTAATCATTTCATCTCCAGCTTTTGAGAGCCATGTAGAGCACTTACGGGAAGTATTCAGATTGATGCAAGAGGTTGGTTTAACCTTGAATCGGGAGAAATGTCATTTCGCGAGGGAACAGTTACGTTATTTGGATCTAGTTATTAGTAAAGAGGGAGTTAGAACAGACGAGGAGAAGGTAAAAGCAATTCATGAAATGAAACCTCCGAAAACTGCAAAACAGTTAGCAAAATTTTTAGGAATGACGGATTGGTATCAAAAGTTTATTAAGGACTACGCAGACCTGTGGGAACCCTTGTATGGTTTGAAGCGAGAACATTCTAAGTTTAGTTGGTCGGAATCGGCGCAGGAAGCCTTTGATTGTATTAAAAATGCAGTGATGGAAGCTCCCGTGTTACAGTTTTTACCAAAGCTTTTGAACTTTATAAGGATGCTAGTTCACTGGGGGTAGGGGCAGTGTTGACGCAGAATAATAAGCCTATTGCGTTTGCCTCAAGAACATTAAACCGCGCAGAGAGGAAATATAGTGTGACGGAACGTGAATGGTTGGCTGTGTTATATGGGTGTTAAATAAATATCTCACTTATTTCGGATCTGTGCCAGTGAAGGTGATAACAGACCATGCAGACCATTTGTCGAGTAGAATGACAAGGGGGACGCTTAAGTTGGCAGATTTTAATGTGGAATGGGAGCATCACCCAGGTACGCAAAATGTGGTGGCTGATATATTGTCTAGAAATCCATTAAATAGAAATGATGAGGCAAAGGTGTCTTGTGCGGCGATTAGGTCGTTGGTATTATCGTCTAGGGAACAGTTGAGAGAAGAACAGAGGAATGATCCGGAATTGGGTCATATCATGCGTTACTTAGAAAATACTGACGATAGTTCAATTAATGAGTCAATCTGTAGAAATTGGTCCCGCGATTTTAAATTGATAGATGGGTTGTTATACTATGCAAAATATACAACCATACTAGGTGAATTAAGGGTATTTATACCTAAATAATTACGTAAAGATGTTATGCGAGAATTCCATGACTCGCCGATGGCAGGCCATTTAGGCAAAAAGAAAACCTACTTAAAATTAAAAGACGCGTGTTATTTCCCGTACATGAGGAAATACATTTATAAATATGTAGCAACCTACGACCAATGCCAAAAAGTCAATTATAAAAACGGATTAGCAGCTGGTCAATTAATTCCGATAGTAACGAATTTTCCGAATGAAATCGTATCTTTAGATTTGTTAGGCCCATACCCTGCAACTAGTCCAGAACGCTATAAATTTATTTTAGTAATTACAGATAATTTTTCTAAATGGGTTGAAATAGTTCCCCTAAGGAAAGCTTCGGCTAAGGTAATTGCCAATGCATTTTTTGAAAATTATATTTCGCGTTATGGAGCTCCTGTAAAGTTAATTAGTGATAATGGCCCCCAAATGATATCCAAAGTTTTTGAGCAAGTGTGTCGCAGGTTGAACATAAAACATGTTAAAACTGTGGTATATCATCCACAAGCTAATCAAATGGAAAGAGTTAATCGTACTCTTCTACAAATGATTTCGAGTTTTGTCGAGGATAATTATACTAACTGGGACCAATTTCTCAGGGAGTTTAGTTATGCTTTGAGGACAGCAGTACATGAAACAACGAGTAAAACACCTGTGGAATTATTTTTAGGTAGAAAATTAATCACCCCATTTCAAAAATTAGTAATGGTAACTGAAGGATCAGACTTAGTTTGCGGAAATATGGAAAAGCTGTTTGAGGAGGCTAGGAGAAATAGTAAGAAGCAACATGAGAAGTGGGCGACATATTATGATAAGAGGAGACGTGACGTTAATGTGAAGGTTTATGATCTAGTGTTGGTTCAAACTCACCCGTTGAGTTCGGCAAGTAAGAAAAAAATGGGTAAATTTATGCCAAAGTTTGAGGGCCCCTATAAGGTTTTGAGTGTAAAAAATAATAATTTAATAGTATTAAAGTTTGGTGAAAGAATAACGGTTAATGTGGATCAGGTGAGAATTCACCATCAAAGAGAATCAGAAGACAGTGTCGCCGAATCGGAAATTACGGGAAGTAGTCATCATAATGCAGTAGCATCAGAAAGGTCGGATGATAGGCAGCCGAGAGTAGTGCAGTCAGAAAGCGATGAGAATTGTCATAGGGTATCAGAATTAGGAAATTTGGAAGGTAGTGAAGATATAGCCATGGGTAGACGCGACGGAGAGGAGGTGAGAAGGAAAAAGCGTGTGCGGATGGAGTCGACTGTTTCTTCGTGGGTTGGCGCGTATAATTTCAGGAAAAGAAAGCCACGTTGGACGGAGAGGGAGAAAAGAGGAAGAACCGATCCTGGGTCGAGATGCAAAAAAGGAAGAAGAGACCGGAGGCACCAGCATACAAAGACAAAGAAAGATGTCCTCGTCCATGCCATCTCGTCCATCAAGAAAGCGGTGCAGAAAGGTAGAACATGAGAGGCAATAGGAGGGAACAACAATTCCAGGACCATCCCACAGAGAGGAGAGGAGAAAAATCAGATGCAACAGGTACCGTGCAATCCAGCAGGAACGGAACTGCCCTTACAACCTCCGGAGCCGACGTCGAGTGGACAGCAGCCAGAATCGGAATCCTGCAGGAGGAGAGAACGCCCCAGCAGGAGCATATCAACTACATCAGACTCAATGGAGGAGAAGGAGACACAGAAGGTTGGAGCGGAGAGAGGACAGCCCTAGGACAAGGTCATCCAGTACAGAGGCCGTGGTTGGAGACAAAGCCTATACAGATTGGTTCTAAAGATTAGCCAGGTTGTATAATTCTAATTTGTTTATTTTCCCTCTGACAGAGAGTTCAGAGTATTTTCCATGTGGGCTAGTCTAAAATTTTTTGTTTTGTAAAATTAGTGTACAAAAGTTGTCACTGCGTTGTGTGCGTTTTCATATTGATTGAAAAACGAACTTTTGTATTTAATATTTTTCCAAATTGTGAAAAAACATTTGTTGGATTGCATTTGTTTTGCTACACATTAAAGACGTGGCTTTATATGGGAGATTACTTGTATTGTTTGTTGTAATATATTGTATGTGAAAAATGTATGTAATTTTTGTGTGTAATTATTAAGATGTATAAGTAGTATCTGGTTTCGGGACGTGGCGTAATTAGGATTACTAACAACAACAACATTAATAGCGCAGCGCGATTAATTGGGAATTTTTTGAAAATGAAACCAGATGAAGGTTATTTTTATATGAAATTATATATATAATTGATATAATGTATGAAATATTTCTGTCAATAAGGAATTTGTATAAGTTTCTGTGCATTTAATGTCATGTTTTAGAAAGAAATTGATATAGTTTCCTTTCAGGGCAGCAGTCCCTGAACATAGTGATGAGAGGAAAAGTGATGTTTGTTTTATGAAGATATTAATGTAAAATTTTTATATTTATTAGTACTTAAGTAAAGTGCATGATCAGGGTTTTTTCCTTATAGCAAGGTTTTCCCCTGATCTTCGCTCGAATGGGATACACTGTAGGGAATATATGTGAAAGATAAATAAAATGGAGTGGAGTGCCCTTTTGAGTAGCCATTTCTGTCTGTTAGTTTAATTAAAAATTCTGGAGTTTGAGAGTTAAAATTTTGTGCAGGTTCAGAGTTTTTCGGGTGTTAGGCTGGTTACGTGAGTTCTTTCAGGTCGTTTAGACCTTCAATAAATCACGCTTTTTTCTCGGAGGGGGTTGTGACGTATCTGTACGGTTTTCAGTAACCTCCTCAATATTTCTATAAAAATTTACTTATTTCAACCGATCTCCACCGGGAGCCAAAGGGTGATTTATGCAAATAAGAAATATTATATAAGTTCGGGTTTCGCGAGTTAAAAGGTAGTAAAGTGAAGAGTTATATTTTTGAAGTCAAATGAATTGAAGCATCGGTAGATCAACACGCAGTTGTTGACAGTATTAGTTATCAGTTACGCGACGAGCTACGCCGGAGAGCTGAAGATTGAAATTGGAAACCCGAGTGTGGATCCTTAGCTATCAACCTATCCAGCCAGTAATAAATTCATCACCACGTTGAAACTGCCGAAGTTACAAAGATAAGTTTAGTGATTTAGAAATTAGTAAATACGTGTACGTGTTTTAGCTGTGATTGTACGTGTTGATCTTTCGTGGATTCAGTCCCGATTCCGTAGTTCTGCTAGTAGTAACTCCTTCTCATACTCCACTGTGTTAAGTGTTCTTAAATTTGAATCGTGTGTTTGTAACCTTCCTTGATTAATAGGTATCAATAAATATAGTGATTTTTAACTATGTCTCTTGAATTATCTAATCCGTCAACACGTCCAGAAACCTTTAACTTTAGATGGGGAGATGATAATCTTAGGGGAGGTTATAATTCACGACAACTTTACGTGCGTGATTATAATCCTCTACATTTATAGCCTCTTCATTTAGTTTATTGTAAAATTTACTAATAGGTGGCAAACAAGTATCTTTACATTTTTCAAAACTGTCAAAATAATCATACGGAAAAACTCCTTTTCTTAAAGGTAAATCTATTTTTTCTGAATCAAAATAATGTTTCATATATTTAAATTAATCTTTTTTTAATGTTTTTATCAAGTTTTCCAAACTAGAGAACATGAATTTGAAATAATCTAAAAACCTTAACTGAAAATCGTTTGAAATATTTTTACTGAAGGAAATATATTTTTCTTCAGTGTTCGGAATTAAATTAATTTGTTTTTTATCAGATCCCAACTCCTTAATATAAATATGAGCGTCATACCCAGAAAGAGTATGGAAAAAAATAAGCAAAAATTTGGGGGTGTCCATTGCTAAATTCCAAGTATTACAACCAGGACCATTACATTTTTGAGTAACATGATTATGATCCGTAACCTTGATATTGTTTTCGCGAAAGGTTTGATCACAAGCATAACAATTTTTAGCATTATCATACAATTACATTTCCGATTCGGTAAGAGGTAATAATGGTTTTGGGTTTTTATAAACATTTTCTATTTCTATGGCATCTTTTTCTAGCTTTTCAATAAAAATATTTGGCGCATCAGTACCTCTATATACTACTGGATCCTTGTAATGACCCCCTTTATAACTGATAAAATTACAAAAACCTATTGGGACATGTTTTTCATAAATATCAGTAAATGAAAAGTTTGAGTCAGGACAACAAGTATCAGTTTTCATAGTTACACACTCGAAATCCGCAAACACAACAAAAGGTATTTTCAAAGAATGCTGAAAATTTTAAAATTTTAAAAACTTACTTGTTTCTGACGGCATTACTACCCTTGCAGGACTTTTATCCACTCACATCTCATTGTGCCGAAGAAGTTTGTATTCTGTTTCGAAAGCACTCAAACATCTTTTACATATATTCGTTTTATGTTGGTGTTTTGAGAGTTGTTTCGAAACAAGTCTAGATAAGCTTTTAATGAAACAATAATGTCCAAATTCTATATTTTTTATGTAAAGCAAATCTATATGTTTCTCACACACTATATCACTCATGAGGAGAGGAAATATTTTTAAATCTTCTTCAAATGAATAAATGTTTATTCCTATATCGTTCATTTTCAAAAAAAAATCGTTAAGAGGTGTTGGAAATGATATTCCGTCAAAGTTCAACTTATTTAGGTGGGCGGCATAACTTGACGTTTTGTTGGGGTAGAAAGCTGCGAGAACAGACCACATGAAACACTGAGAGTCCTTTTTATTGATGACATTGATTGGCCTTAGTTTCAGCGATCTGCTTCGGCACCTCAATGAAAGATGATGAACCTCTGAATGGAGAATAATGGTTCGTGCGGACTACGAGACTTAAGATTTCGTCCAGTGTCCAGCCTGAGTCTTTACCCTCGAAATCCTCACTTTCTTTCACTGTTTTCTCATACATGTTGTCATAAAGGCTGGATAGATTAGTCTCTCGAAGTACTGCATTATTCTGCGTTTTAAATTCAACGTTCTTTATCATTTTTTCCGGCATGTGTCTCTTTCGAGTAAATGCAATGAACCCATTTACTCACTTTCAAGGATTTGTAAGTTTTTTCATTGTGAAAAATAAAGATTGCATATTCTTTTCTTAAAAGTAGAAACTCTTTTATCCCCAGTGAACTATCGTTATTAGGAAGATCAAAAGTTTTATATGCTTTTTGAAAAGCACTCCCGCTCTCTTTTGGTGGTAAGGAGATTTTTTCAGGAACAACATCGGAATTTTCAGGAACGGCCGTAGAATTTTCAGGAACAGCAGCAGAATGTTCTGGGACAGCCGTAGAATTTTCTGCAGATGTGGACAGCTGGGACTTTTTCTTTCCACTTGAAACAATCCAATCCACTCTCTTTCTCGTTTCTGCTTCTTTCACCAACTTTCTTTCGCAGATTCTGTTGTTTAAATGATGCAATAAGTTGCCTCTACGAGTCTCTACGGGTAGTTGTCTCTACGGGTAGTTGTCTCTACGGGTGTGCCGCAAAACTCACATACAATTTTCTCTGTTGAATGCACAGAGTCTCTGTGTCTTTTCAAATCACTCTGCCGAACGAATTTTTTACTGCAGTCTGGACATTGATGAGGAAAAATTTTCCATGAACTTGTAACATATGTCGTTTTAATTTATAGTTTGTAATGAAACATTTTCCGCAAATATTGCAAGTAGACATAATGAAGCCGTAGAAATTATAGAACGTTTTTACACACTACTAAATCTTCAAACAAATTTTGTGTTCAGCTACCCTATAGCGAGCGTGTGCACACCATAAATTCGACGGAGTGAATGGGCTATTTGAAACATGTTATCAATCCCGTCTAGTCTCCTTTTAAACTACGGGGGTGGATAGTACACCCCCCTCATCACTTCTCATTAGTTGGTCCAACAGAAATCTGCACACGGCATTCAGGCTCATTAGCGCCCCCTATTGACGCGGATCTAACAATCACCCTCTCTGATCCCTTTCGCACTCACCGGCGACACAAGGTTCGTCCGAACATCTGTTCTCTTACCACCCGCCGTTTTCCGAGGCGTCAGTCTGCTAAGTCAGACAGGGTTCGTCGATAGATCAACAGCAGGACTTCGTCCTGCCCATTAAGACTACAGACCCACTGACGTCGAGGACCAGAATCCAAACAATGACGCCCCAAAGCCAAGTGCTCTTCCTCCAACCCCCAAGCTGCTGTAATCCATCAAACTAGATATGAATAGGGGAGTGTTGGACCGTATCAATGCTACGTTTTTACAACACTATGAGAAAATATTCTACTGAATGGTCTCTATCGGAGTCTCACTTTTATCTGTTAACGAATCTAGACTTGAAAATACAGGATACATTATACGATCACTCACAGGGAAAAAAGAATTTATGAATTTTCTTTTTGTTATCAAGCAAAATAAATTTATAGAATAAACTGATTCGTAGTATAAATAGCAGCATCATTGATAAGAATTATTTAGTTTAATCATGGATTATCTCAAATTGGTTCATCCATTTACTTTAATCTTGGCTGGACCATCTGGTAGCGGTAAAAGTCAGTTCGTTAACAAATTAATTGAAAATAAAATGATTAAATCTTTTTTCTAAAAAAATAGTTTGGTGTTATGGGGTTTACCAAAAGTTATATGAAGAAACGCCGAATATTTCCTTCCATTAAAAGGTATTCCATCTAATGTGCACCAGTATTCGGATGCGTTAATTGTTATAGACGATCTTATGGGCGAGTTAGGGAATGATCCCTAATTAACAAAATTATTTCTAAAATATTCACATCACAGAAATTTAAGTATAATTTTTGTGGTACAGAATATTTTTCATAAAGGGAAAGAAATTAGAGAAATTTCTTTAAACGCTCATTATCTTGTATTATTTAAGAATCGAAGAGATCAATCACAAATTACACATTTAGGGTGCAAATTATATCCTCGTAAAGTGAAATTTTTTCAAGAATGTTACGCAGATGCCACATTAAAACCGTACGGATACTTACTTATTGATTTAAAACCTGAAACTGATGAATCCTTGCGTGTGCGCACAGGTATGTTTCCTGGAAATGTTTTTTATGTATATCAACCTCGATAAACCATTACTTTGAAACAAATAAATAGATTCAAATTGTTGGATGAATATTCATTAGTTCGCAAGATGTCAGTGTGTTCTGAACAAACTTTAGAGCTCTTAAAATTAATTTCTAAAACAAAAAACTCAAAATCTATTTTGAAAAAGTATTCAAAGAAAGAAAGAAAAACTTTGTGTGAGTGTTTGCTGAATGTTTTATGTGGTAACATATCGTTGACTAAAATTAAAAAAAATCGCTTATCTCCCTATAAAGAAAGCTAAAGAAAGCTTTCTAAAAAAAAACACCTCTTTACGAGAAAAAGAAAATTTTAATTAAAAAAAGGAGAAGGATTCCTATCTATTTTATTGCCAGCAGCTGTTTCCGTTATCAGCTCTTTAATTCAAAATGGAATTTAGAAAAAAATTTGTACTGGTACCCGAAGAAAGAGCTCAAGTAGCGAAACACTTATCGGAACTTGATCAACGTATGAAAAACATTCTCCATAATAAGGGTTTAACGGAAGAAGAAAAAGCAATACTCTACCTAGAAGTTTTACAAAAATATATACATTTTTTTGTTGAAAATCTAAAAGAGTCTGAATCAATTCCAACTGAAACATCTGTATCGGAAAATCAAGAAATGGAATCATTAAACGAAAATCTAAAAGGCTCGAGAAAGGGCCGGAAGTAAAGACAGAAAAGGGGCGTTGGAGGAGGAAATTTTTAGATTTGTTCCAACTAGGTATAAAGAAAAAGCAAAAGATATTTTCCAGTTTTTAAAGCTTTAAGAATATTTCAGTTGGAATTCTGATGGTGAAATTATTTACAAAAATTCTGTTATTCCAGGAAATAACATTGCATCCCTCGTGAATGATTTTCTACGGAACCGAAAATCGGCACCTGAAGGAAGATATGTATTTTTAAGATAATGATGTAAATTTACCGAAACATCTAGATGTAAATAAAAAATTGTATCAGAATAACAAAATTATCAAGAAACTAATAATATATGCTCCCAGAAATGCGTGGTCGAAACTTTGAAAAAAAATGTTACTCATTTGATTAAAAAAAAATTGTCTCAATTGTGTCTTTAGGATTTGAACATTTTTCTTTTTCACGTAAAAACATATTAATTTGATCAAATTTAAAAGTTTCAAAAAGATAACAGTAATTAAATAAAATTATATTAATTTTTTGAAAAATTTTTTTTATAAAAAAAATATTAATTTTTTGAGGAAAAAAATATTTTATCACATAAGATATATTGATTTTTTGAGAGGAAAATATATTTTAATTTTTTTTAACGTCCGATTAAACCTTTCAACTGCTCTAGTTTTAGTTTCGTTATTTGTAGAAAAACATTTTACACTCAGATTTTTCAAATAATTTTGAACTATTTTATTTAAAAACTCCTTACCGGCATCTGTTTGCAACACTTTATATAGGCTTCCTTTCTTTAAAAATAATTTCTAGCGCAGACTGTACACTTTTTCCAAATTTATCTTTCAGAGGAACTGCCCAAGCAAATTCTGAAAATAAATCAATGAATGTTAACAAATACTTATAACCCTTATTAAATTCTGCTAAAGATTACATATTGGCTAAATCCGCTAGAAACTGACGATCAATATCACAAATACACGATTCCGCTGAAACCTATGCCGAACAGGTTTATGAAGAGTGTAAGCATCTTTCTGTGATAACCATTGTTTTACAACTTTTTTACTATATTTCCCTTTTAAAGAGCGATGTAATGCCTCCACACCCCGGAAGCTACTTGGAACTTCGGGATTTTCATAAAACGCTGCTAAATCTTGATACAATGTTACCGACAAACAGGATTTGATTGAATGACTATTACTATTAATAGTTATGCAATTTATACTTTTTGGGAAAGGCAAAGGGCTTAAGTTTAAAAACATGAGCATAAATTTTCCTTACTTTTATACAAAATATAATTAAAATATCACTTGTGCTTAAACATACTTAGATAATTTCTTAAAAAAAATATTTATATTTATTTTTTAAATGAAACTATTTCAACTTAAGATAAACTAACAAAAAATAAAATTAACTCAAATTAAGCATATAAAAAACCATTTTATTCAGATGTATAGGAACAAAATACTGTGTAAAATTTATAAAAAATATGTATACAGTATTTTTTTTCTTACGTTTGTACGAAATGTATTTAAAATATCATTTATGCTTAAACATTCTTAGATAATTTGTTCTAAAAAATATACCCACATTTATTTTTAAAAAGAAAGAATTTCAACATTAATTAAACTAACAAAAAATAAAATTAACTCAAATTAAGCTTATAAAAAATCCTTTTATGCAGATTTATAGAAACAAAAAATTAAGAACAAAATGCTGTGTAAAACTTATAAAATTTTTATACGATATTTTTTAAACAAAATCCTCAACTCAGAAGCAGGAGGAAAACAGCTCAACTCAGAAGGAGGAAAACAACTCAACTCAGAAGCAAGAGGGGGAAAAACTCAACTTAGCAGCAGGAGGGAAAAAACTCAACTCAGCCACGCCTACTCCGCCAGCGACCGTCAACAACCACTAGCCCCACCTGTGACCACCTGCCCCGCCTTTTACCGCAGAATTGGCATTTCTTATCTCAGGAGGAAAACAACTCAACTCAACCCCGCCTATTACAGCAGAATCACGGCATTTCTTATCTCAGGAGGAAAACAACTCAACTCTGTCCCGCCTTTTACCGCAGAATCCGCATTTCGTATCTACTCATTATCATTATTACGAGTATTATCTATGTTTGTATGCTTGAAAAATATTGAAAACAATAATAATATTTCGTTCGTTTTAAATTTTTACTCCAATAAATGCTTGTAATGCATCTAAATCTAGTATAAAGATACATATTTTTACATGCGGCCCGCGTAATTGCAACGTTTTTCCGCAGTGACTCATCGAGGTCATTTCTGTTGGCCACCCCTGTTCTATGCAACCCAATCAGTAGACTTCACAAAAATCATCCAAAGCGAGGACCTCCCTTCGCCTCACACTTTGCTGTGTCTTCCACTTTTAATTACCAGAACAATAAAACTATCCTATTCCCCCTTCCTTTTTGCACCTTTCTCTTCTTTTCTAAAGACTTCAGACCAACACCAGTGGCGTAGCTACCAATGGGCTAGAGAACAGAGGTTTCCAAACTTTTTTGTCTCTTAGACCTCTTGCCATGTTTTTCGGGTAGATCCATGCTTACCTAATATTAATTTTTGCAAATTTTTAACTTAAAAGTCTTTTTGACAGCTAGAACTACTACTTACTATAAGGCTGTTTTCGCCATATGTAAGAGAGTACAACTTATAACTCAGATCACATTTTTGGAGCTAAATTATTATAAAAATTTGTGACATTGTAACTCGTGTATTTGTTTATAATATAGTGTTTTTAAAGTTTCAAAATAATTCCTAAAGAATTAACTCTTTTTTTTAAAATGCAAAGGGATAGTCATTTAACATTACGGCATAGGAGGAAAAAAAGCGTAACACATTTTACAAAAGAAAAATTGTTTCAACTAGGATAAAAATGAGTAATATGATAAAATAAGGGATTCTCTACATGATAGTGAAACCAGAATATAATATTAATGTTCGAGTACTTTCAAAAATCATTCCGAATTTGGGATCAATTCTTTAACGTTAGCCGAAAACATCCTTAAAGGAATTAAATTTCTAATTGTAGTGAAGTATAGCTCTTAAAACTCGAGAAACACATGTTAATGATTTAAATTAAAAAATAAAAATAAATTAATTTAATACATAAAACAACTGTAAGTGAACAAAAAATAAATACACTGCTGGCCACCGTAAATGCAACACCAAGAAAGACAAGAGATAGCACAGCAAAATCTATTTTGTAGATAACATGTTGACCAAGTATCAAATGATTAAATTTATAGACTTCTGTGAAGAGTGGTTCCTGCCAGAATCAGTAGCCAGAGTAGCCGCCATTGTTGGAGATCAACGCTGCCACACGCCTCGGCATTGATTCAAAGAGACTTTGGATGTGTTCTTGGGGTACAGCAGACCAAGCAGTTTCCACACATTGCCAAAGTTGATCTGGTGTGGCAGCTGGGGGTATAATCTATCCTTCCTTTGTCGAACTCGGATACTTGATCAAAAGCTGATCGCTGTTTTCTACGAGACATAACTGATCGTTTTTTGAAAAAACAACAAGAAAAACACAATTGCCGAACTTGAAAAATTGTCCAAATCTCCAAGCCTTAAGTAGCGCTTTGAGGTGACGCCCCAGGCGTGCATGATGTGTATCTGTGCTGAAATTCTAATCATTTGCATATCTCACCTACGCTAATGCATGTTGTAAATTTCATGTTATTTGCGAGCTTCCTTCAGGGTGTTGCATTTACGGAGGCCAGCAGTGTATATGGGCATGGTTTGGCCACTCTTGTACATTTTTTTACTTACGATATCATGGACCCCCCAGACAAACCCATCCTTTTCAAAATTAGAACAGTTAACAATGAAATCGTTTGCAATTACTATATAGAGTATATATTATTGTGTGAATTGTTTTTTAATTTGTTAATTATCATCTTTTTCATCGCTTATCGGTTTACTAGTTTTTACTTTTAGACATCCTTATTCTTTGTTGAGTCACTGCCATTGCATTGCGACAACAAAAGGAACTTTGATCATTGCAAAATTATTAATGACATCATTTTAATCAATTTCCATTGTAATAACTGTGTAGCAGCATCAAACTGTCAAGCTTTTCTTTTCCCATAGTAAATCTCATTTCAGCCTTTACTCTCTTTAGGGTAAAATGCTTCTTTCATGACTCGCTAGAGAATGGTATGTTCGATGTAATTTGAATTTTTTTGTCTACTTTCGCCTTCCAGGTTTTTTTGCTTTTTCTAATCTTTTGCGCCCTAGGCACGTGCCTAGTGTGCCTGATCGGAAAAGCAGCCCTGATTACACATTTTTTAAAGCAAAATTAGCCAGTTGTAGCTACTTAATTTTCATTGCACACAGCTTTATGCTTTCATAAAATATTTTTCTGAGGAGTGTCCTATCAGGTACTGTAGACTATGTATTTATTAATTTTCATTATCATGTAGTAAATGCTCTATGCCTTCATTAAGTAGGTATTTTCCCTTTGTTTAAGGGTATTTAGGCAGTATATTTTCTGAAGTACTCTCAAGCAAACAATTATATATAAGTGGAGTACAATATTTTCTGAGAAAAACCTCTACTTATTTTTTTTTTCTATTCCATTTTCGATAATCCAGCATTTTTACAAACTCGGTCACCCTTCGGTTGAGTTTTCGGGACTCCACTATATACACTTTTCTATCACTTTTGAACAGATTAGCTATCAATCAAAATTATAGGCAGACGAGTGTTGCTACTAAGATAAGTCTAATTCATATTATAATTATTTTACATCCTTTATCTGCGTGTGTAGCTATTTTTAAAGTAATATTTTAATTCGGATATTTTTTTTAAAATCGTTTGCTGTTCGTTTTTTTTTATTAGTTTCTGTTTGGATTCAATGTAATAATCCAAACATCATCTAATCCTTTTATTACACTCAGCAAAATTCAGTTATATACACTCATGTCCATAAATTAAGGATAATGAAGTTCAGGCAAAGAAAGAGACAGAAGCAAAACAAATTTGACTTATTTGTAAAGTCTATTTATTAAACAAAAGGTAAAGAGTAAAAAAGATGCTATAAGTTTGACATAATTAATAAAAATTGCGATTTTTACTCCCTGGAGCAAATTTCAAAAAAGAACCTACTTACAAAAAACAGTATAACATGATTAGTATGATAGTTAATACGGAGCATGTCTCCCAGACAATGCAATACAGGCCTTACAACGCCTACACATGCTGAGTATCAAATTATCAATCTGATCTTGGGGAATATTACACCACTCATCAAGAAATGTCCTCCGAAGTTCCGGTAGACAGGTGGGAGGGGGTTGACGGGCTGCAATTCATCGGCCAAGCATATCCCACACATGCCCTATTGGATTCAAGTCCGGTGAGAATGCTGGCCAATCTATACGGGTGATATCCTCCGATTGAAAGCATTCGTCTACAATGTTTGCACGGTGAGGACGGGTATTGTCATCCATAAACAGAAATTCAGCACCCATGGCGCCCCGAAACAAACGTACATGTTGCTCCAGAATGACATCCCGATAGATGTGTCATCGTTACACTCTGAACATGCAGGTCAGTTCGGGAACCAAGAATAATTCCTCCCCAAACGAGCCGATGTCGTTTAATGGTGTTCTCTTGGTGGTAACGGGTACCTGGAACTCTCCATATCAAAGTTAGGCGAGAATGAGATTGCAAACTAAACCTGGACTTGTCAGAAAACATCACACAAGACCACTGTTGCGGTGTCCACAATGCATGCTCTCTACTCCAGGTTAATTGCAGGCGACAGTGAGTTGCGGTAAGGGGAACACATCTGGCAGGCCTACGATCATATAGACCAATGTGCCCTAAGCGTCTGTACATGGTCTGCCTTGAAACTGTCGTACCGGTAGCTGAAGAGAGCTGACGAGACAGGTCTGATGCTGTGCTCCGTCTGTTTCTTTTGGCAGTAACTGCCAAATACCGGTCCTCATTCGGCGCTGTAACTCGGGGGCGAACTGTGCTGTAACATCTACTCACATTACCATCATCTTGGAACCGTTGCCAAAGCCTGGAGATGACACTCTGGGCGATTCCAAGTTCATCGGATACTTCCAGCTGGGTACGTCCACATTCCAGTAGTCCGATAATTCTACCACGTAAAAAATCATCCAAATGCTTCCTTTGTGCCATAACTATGCGGTTATTGCACTGAAATTTTTTTAAAGCGCTTGTGAACAATTTTACTTCTTTGCCACCATTCCTTATATACCCCTCTCTTACACTCTCGTCATTGTGACGTACTACCCGCGCCATCTGGGCGTTTCCTGTAATTTGCATTTTCTTCTTCAAGATGTGTGTGATAACTCTATAGGTGAAATTTTTATTTTAGAGTTCAATTTCTGTGTGATTCTGAATTATCCTTAATTTATGGACATGAGTGTATAAGCCAAAGGATACACTTTAAAACAAATTGAATATTGGATTACATCACAAACAAATATCAGCACACGATAAATAAAAGATAAGCGCAAGGCGTGATCAGAAGCACTGTATCGGCTTTCACCATAAATAATATTTTTTTCACTAACTTCGGCCACACAAAATGCTTTAAAAAATATACTCTTGCAAGACAATTACCGTAAAATCCGGCGTATAACGCGCCCCTATACTTTCAAGCTGCATTTTTTAAAAAAATTTTAAGGTATATTCACCGTATAATGTACACCTCTTTTTTTTACGAAATAACCTGCAAAGTACGTTAGTAATGGTATTATGTTTTAAAGCCATTTATTCTAGATATTATCCCAGAATTTTGAAAAATAGTATATTCCTAGAAAAACAATCTTTTAATTTCATAAGGTATGACATTTCCTTTAAATAAACAGCATTGCGATCTTTGTAGAAGTCGAAGTATTTTGATGCACATCCCTTTTTTTAAATTTTTGATGCTGTCATTTTCATACCTGGCGTATAACGCGCACCCGTAAATTGGATCTTATTTTTTGTGTTCAAAGTGCGCGTTATATTCCAAATGATCTTTTCTATGCTATGATGCAAATTACTTGCCCTTTTTTTGCATTAAAAGATGCTTCGTAAAAAATGTGGCTGTTTAATTGTAAGATTTTTTTTTGCATAGAAAACACGTATATGGTTTAATTTTTCATTACAGTACAAACTTTGTGGATTTTTTATAATTTTTACTTGAAGAATTCTATTTTTTAACAGTCGAATTTGATTTTTTAAGCATTCTACTCCAGATTACCTTTTGAATTTGAGCATCCCCGTCCATGAAATTTTCCGATGTGCACATTTTACTCAACCATAGCATATAAATGAATCTAAATTGAGAAATCGAAATGAAAAAGAGCATTTCAGGCCGAGAGGAAGAAAAAATTTACATTCAATGTGTGTTGAATTTTTAAATTATATGTAATCACTTTGATAGAAATTACACATTAGCAAAAAAAAAAAAAAAATAGTTAGAGGAATGATAAAATTCTTCCGTTTATTTTATTGTAAGGACAGAAATTGTATGTAAATGAAAAACACAATTTGTGTCAAATCATCCTTAATTTTTTCTCTCTTGGTTTTAAGATATTTTAATTAATTATTATTTTTTTTAATTTTTAGATATATAATTAAACTTGAACCAAATAGTTTAACAGTTAATTTAATCTGAAATGGATATAATAGATATTTTGATTTGCACTTTGAATTGGCTTTTAAAATCACTTTGAATTAAACCAACCAAGTTTTAAATTTCGCTGTAATGGATTACTTAAAAGCCAACGTAAAATTATTTCAGTGAAAAACAGTTTTCACTCATTCAAATGAAAATAAACAAGCCAAATTTCTTGAAAAGACATTAATTTTTATGGTATCATTTCTATCGGGCTTTTTATTAAGTAAGGATTGATTGACCAGTATCCACTTCTCAAGCGTCCTTGGGATGCTTTCATTAGCTTCCAGACCATGAAAACAAAGGAATAAGTCTTGATAAGCTTTCCAGCAAGAACTTTCGAAGTGAAAATAGAAGGGGTCATATTTCTTACTAACCCATCTTCATCTTATAGTCTCTTTCTTTTCGCTGATTCTTTTGTATTGTGTCAACCTATATGCAAACTTAATTTCAGTTAAATCTCTTCTGGAAAAATGAAATTTCTCTTAATTTTGCATGATCTTCAACAAATCTGTATTTCTTTTATTTAATTGATTTCGAAAACGAACAGAATTCTCTCCAAGTGCCAAACAAGTTTTAAAATAAAAAAAGGAAGAAAGAAAACAAAATTAAGGGGGAAAAGAAAATGTATGAAAATTATTCTCTGCTTGAATACACTCAAGAGCCAAAACATTATGAAAACCTGTCAATAATGAGTTGGCCCACCTTTGGAGCTCAACACAGCTTCAACCCGCCTTGGCATGGATGTCACAAGTCCTTGGTAGATGGCTGGAGACCGATTGTACCAAATTTTTAAGCAACGCTCACGCAAATCCGAGATATTGCGAATTGGTGGTCTTTGAACTCTGAGCTGCCGTCCCATGACATCACAAATGTGTTCCATCGGATTGAGATCCGGTGAGTTAGGTGGCCAGGACATTAACTGGAATTAAGCATCATTTTCCTGGAACCACTCCAACACAATTTTAGCCTTGTGACATGCGGCGTTGTCCTGTTGGAACATTTCATTTCCAGCTGAAAAAACCATGTAAGGGTGCAACTGGTCCGTAATGATGTTCAGATACGCTGTAGCATTCATGGTCCACTCTACTACAACCATGGGTCCCAGAGACGCCCAAGAGAATGTCCCCCAAAGCATAATATCACCACACCACCGGCCTGTGTATGACCTACTGTACATTGAGGGAGCAACTGTTCGCCTGGAAGATGGCGTATCCTGACACGGCCATCGGCATGATGAATGACAACCGTGATTCATCTGACCAGGCAACTCTCTCCCACTGATCCATGGATCAGTCGCGATGTTCCCGGGCCCAGCGCAGGCGCAGTTGGCGATGACGCCTAGTCAGCAAAGGCACACGAGTGGGACGTTTGCTGCGTAGCCCTATATTCAACAGTGTCCGCTGAACACTGTGCTCTGATACTATTCTACTTGGCCCTGCATTGTATTGGACTGTCAGCTGAGCCACTGTCTGGCTCCGGTTTTGCTTCACCATGCGAGACAGTCTCCGATGACTTTTATCTTTGATAGCTTGTGGACGTCCAAAACCATGTCGTCTACTGCTGGTTTCACCGTCATTCATCCACTTTGCATTAGTACTAACAACTGTAGATCACGAACAATCCACGAGTCGTGCGATTTCAGAAATACTTGTTCCGAGCCTTCGAGCCATTTCAATCTGCCCTCTATCAAAGTCACTTAGATCCGCAGCCTTTTCCATCACACACAGAATTAAGTGAAAGAATGATTCTTCAGACTCTTCAGCAGTAGTTAAATACCACTTCCACCTTATCACGTGCCTTCCACGTCATCCAGGCGAGTTCTTTGCAAAATGTAGGGATGGTCATAATGTTTTGGCTGTTGAATGTATATGTGGTCTTTAAATTTGACGAAGGAGGTTGGTGAAAATTCATTCGGAATTATATTCGTTATCTTAAAAATTTTATTTCTTTAAAAAATATTTTTACTTGAATCTGTGGAGTATATTTGGCACAGTTTCGAAATAGATAACTAATACAAGAAACTCAGTTTTTAATAATTTAAATTTCTATACTACCTATGAGACGGGGGAATAAGTCACTGATAAGATCAGGAGTAGTTAAAACTTATTTTTTCACTTAAAATTTCGTTTTACTTATTAATTTTACTCCACGAAAAAGCTTTATTATCATTCGTATCTCCTTTTATCTGCTTAAAAAGCCTCTTATTTTGCCTTTCATACCATCGATTACAATAATGAGTTAAAACTCAGAGCGAAAATGTTTGCGATGAGCCAGAATTAGATTTATATACATATATATACACACATACTGTTCGTTACCCGTCTGCTTCGGTGGGTATTTAAAAATGTTGTATAAATTAATACTGTTTATAACCGTATATACTGTAAAAAACCGTTTACAAGGCAAATGAATAATTACTTATGCACATTAGACACAATATACAAATGGGAATTAAGAGACATAAGTGTATTCCCTTTTCTACATAATCACCAAATCTCTTAAGGCATTTCTCAGACCACTGCACCAATATGTTTATTCCGGCTAGGTAATAATCGGGTCCCTGGCGATTGAGTCGGCTCTCGGCAGCATCACTTTTGAAGTGAATCTTGTTCCTCATGTGTTTCTTTAATACTTGGAAAAGGAAATAATCACTGGGAGCCAAATGGGGGTGATCCCAGATCACCCACCTAAGCTTTCGCAGCAATTCTTGAGTCTGGTGAGCTGTATGGGACCTGGAAATACATGCAGAAGAATGACATTTTCCATCAGTAATCCAGGACATTTGCGTCGGATTACTTCACTGCATTTTATGAAGGTGGTAGAATAACGATTGGTTGGTATTAATGGTATGGGCACCCTCCAGATACTCGATTAGGGTAGCACCACTCAAATCCCAGAAAACGGTTGACATAAATTTGCCGGCAGAGGGAAACTTCTTCCTTGTTGGTGATCCAGCCGGCTTCCACTCCATTGTGGGTGTTATTAGATGTGGGATGAAATGATTCATGCATGTTTCGTCCCCAGTAACGATGTGATCAATGAATTGTTGGCCGTCTGAATGATATCGCTGACGAAATGTGACATCATTCAAGTGACTTTATGCTCTTCGGATAAGCCAAAGGGTACAAACTTTAGAATACCGTAACACATCAGTAACGAAACTCCGAACAGTACTATAGCTCGTTCCCTACTCAGTGGCGATCTCCCGCATGGCTACCCTTGGAACATTTCTTCAAAACGTGACGTGTTGAGATCGGATGTTACAGAACTTGGACATCCACTCGCTTCCATATTACGGTTTTCCCCTTGTCATTTCAAAAGAACGATACCATTTCGGTGCCTATTCATTGCTTCGTCTCCGTATACTTCCACGATTTGCCTGTGAATATTCTTGACCCGTAAGAATCGTATTACTGCTTGCACCTCTGTACGAGACCACTTCACTAGACGTCTTGCTATTACTGCCTCTCTTACAGACTTGGATATTAACATTATCTGCTCGCACAACCGGTGTACCGCAACCATCTGTCTCCACTCTGGATAACAATATTCCCATCCACAACTACTACTTTCCAAATACTGCTGCTTGTAAACTTTTTTTGGATCACGCCTTGCATATATATACAGTCGAATCTCGATAATTCCACGTTGGAAGGACCAATGAAAAACTTTGAATTATCAAGAGAGTAGAAAAAATTCCCAAAGTACTCGAAGAGAAATATTTTTGCTAACACATTTAAATTTGAAACTATGAAATAAAACAACAAATGCACATAGATATAAAATTATTTTAAAGTATTTTTAAAAAGTACATATATTATACAGTATAAATAAATAATCTTACGAAGAATCTTACGATAACTCTAGCGATGTGCAATCTTCCTTTTTGGAGACATCGAGAAACTCGAGATTCGACTCAAAAAGGAATTTTTTTTAATCTAATAGACCTTTTGGTTAAATATGACCCTCTTCTCAATGTTCATTTGTCAGAAAAAGAATTCAAAAATTCAAAATGAACTTATTGCTTTTGTAGGCTCTAGAATAATAGAAAATATTGTTAAAAATATAAGGAAATGTTCTTTTTTCTCAATTATTCTTTACACGACATAGGATATTTAAAAAAAAGACCATTTAAGTTTAATAATGAGGTATATAACAACTGATATTAATGATAATAATATCCAGATAATATCAGAATTAGCAAAAAGTTCTTAGGCTTTACTGAGGTGGCAAATCAGACTGCAAAAAATTTGGAAAGTGATGAAATTAGTTAAGGACAAACAACCAGAGACGGATTAAGGTAGTTGGAGGCCCCTGGCGGTAAAAGTTAGAGGCCCATCGGCTCAAGAGTTGAAAAACTAAAATAGTGAAAGAGTCGCTTACTTTAAATTCTCAAAATAAAATGTACTGATAATAATAAAAATCAAGGCTAAAGATAAATCTTAACTGTACATTAAAAAGTTAAAATCCTTATTGAAGAGCTTACAGTTTTGCTATACAACTTGATGCTCTTTGGCAAATTCATCTATTATTTTTGCCATATCCATTTTGTCTAAAACATTTTGTTCTGTATATATGACCATGTTGTTCAACTTGTCTTTTCTCCCATAGTACTTCTTAAATTATTTTTAACACGTTTTAAAACTGAAAAAATCTTTCACCTGATGCATTCGATAACGGTATTGTTAAAAA
The DNA here is from genome assembly GCA_019973975.1 of Trichonephila clavata. Taxonomy (NCBI): domain Eukaryota; kingdom Metazoa; phylum Arthropoda; class Arachnida; order Araneae; family Nephilidae; genus Trichonephila; species Trichonephila clavata. The sequence continues at coordinate 90,286 of BMAO01005401.1, forward strand.
TATTTTCAAAAGTATTTGTCATTCGTCTCATTCAATATCGTCTGTGTAAGTTTCCTTTAATTTTTGTGTAGCTTTCTTTTCAACATTTCAGGTTATAATATCTCTCGTCAAAAATACAATAAAGTATTCTAAAACAATTTGATAAATAAATCTCAGCTCTTCGGTATAGTTCTGCTCTTACTCTATCGCATATGACAAAAAATGAATTCACTATGAAATTTTCCCTACTTTCAAAAATTTGTAACCGACTTCTTTACTTTCACCCAAAATATTTTTTTCTTTTTACTGCCTGCGAACTCACCCAGCTTCCATTTCAAATGCGATTCCTGGTAAATCAATTGCTCCTTGTATATTTTTCCAAGTTCATTTCTGAAATTTTGAATATAATTTTTTAGAGATTTTAGTAAGCTAGATCCTTTTATTTGCATATATTCACACTCAATTTATTGCAATGATTTGCTATTAGCATTTATTCTCTGGAGTAAAGTATTCCCAATCATGGTCATTGGGGAAGTTTTATATTTTTCAATCTGTTTCTAATCGCCTCTAGTATTGTGGTCTCTTTTTTTCCCCCTCATTCGTATCACGGATTTCAGCCAAGATAGCTTTTATCTTGCTATTAAGGCCTAAATTCAACTAATTTGAAATAGTTTGCTTTTTGAACAAGAAATATCTTTTATAGTGTAATTTCATTTAATTTCATTAGTAAAATACACTGAAGAGGAAATAAAAATCCCTTCTCAAAGAAGGATTTATGCTGTGTCAACAAAATTTGTTAAGTGTGTTTATACATCTGAAAGATAACTTTGATTCTAATTTTTCGCTATGCGCATTACTGTGGCACTAATTGCACCCCGTGGAGGATAGAATTAAGTGTACTTTAAATACGCACCATAAAGTTCGTGAGATTTATGTATCGTTGAGTTTTGACGTAGGGAGTTGATGTTAGTCCGAGAAATGACTTTAAGACGACGAATAAGATATTGAGATTCACCATGAGGTTGTATAATAAAGCTAAAAAAGGCTAGATTTTCTTCCCACGATATTACAGAAAGACTTGGAAGGAATATATCCACTGTCTTTGATTTTTGGCATCAGTGGTCCAGAGAAGACACTACCTCAAGAAAACTATATCTCAATCATGCACGGGTCACCACTCACAAAAAATTACAGTATTCACCTCATGGCTGGGGAGCGTAGTGCATCTACAGCAGAAATTACAGTTTTTTCTGGCTCCAGAGTGACACAGTAAACTGTAACAAATTAAGCGTTTAAGAAATAACTCCCAGCCAGATGTCCTGTAGCGTTCATACCATTAGCTCTAAATCATTGACATCTGTGATTTCAGTGATGTCACGCTAGAGATAATCGGAGAACGGAGTGGTGATGTGTTGTGTTCGATCAAAGCTATTTCTATCTTGGTTCCAGAGATGCAGTGGCGTAAAGGAGAACATTTGGGGCCCATTGAAAAGTCAGGTTTCAGACCTCAAGCCATACTTGATGTCAGTCAGGCTATAGGGTCCTAGAATCCTGGCCTAGTGTGAGTTACGCTACTGCAGTGATAGCTGTATATTGATTAGAAGAAGGCCAAGTCAGGGCCTGCAAATAATATTTCTGGCACCTAGATGCAATGGGCCTGAATCTACAGTTATGGTCTGGCGTGAGTAATTTTCTTTGATTGATGGAGCACTCTCGAGGTTAATTCACACACCCTAACTGCAAACTAGTCCGTCTGTCTGGCGATTCAAACTGTTGCACTGTGATTTATAAACATCATTCAATGGATGTTTTCCAACAGTATAACGTTCTCTCTCCTCCCTGTTGTAATTCAACAGTCAGTATATGGTGTCAACGTGTTACGTTGATTTGCTAGATCACCAGATCTTTCTCCAATCGAGCACGAATGGGACATCATTGGACGGCAATGTCAGCTTCATCCACAGCCAGAATTAAACGACCTTATATTTTCCGACCAAGAGCAACAGGCATGCAATTCCATTCCACAAACTGATCTCTGGTACCAGTACGACACATGACATACACGTTTGCATGCTTGCATTCAAAGTTTTTAATGAATCATAATTTCACATTTGAAATGGCTCTACTCGCGTTTACATTAACCTGTTATCTTGAAACTTCAATCAATTAAATATGTTACCTATACATTTATATAGGTAGATGATTTGTATGGCCGAAGTTTTATAAGTCAACAATATTTTTTCTTTGGTGTTGGAATCTTTCTCCATCAGTGTAAAATGTAAACGAAAGTAATTAAGCAAGGCTCTGAACTGAAAACAAACTTGCTTGATTTGAATAGTATTCATTTGTTCAAAATAAAATTTGGGCAAAAAAATTAATGTGAAAAATTTGTACAGATTGCAACAATAGAGAAATACGGGTAAAAGATAGCTAGGGCTGCTACACGACTCAAATATGAGGACATCATCGGAGGTTGCAATATCGGTTCAAGATCTTTTTGTCGTACATTGAATTTATGAATGAAATCCATCCAGCTTGGGGCCCCTGGCGACCACCAAGTCCTCCACCCGCTTAATCCGCCTCTGTAGTTAAGAAGTTCCTAAAGTAAGTGATTAAATTTATAATTAAAAATTATTTATATCGTCTTCCTCGCTTTTGCTCCTACATTTATTTAAAGGTGCATTGGGTTGTTGAGGTTTGTTAGGTTGTTGAGACTTGTAAATAAATTGTGCTTGTTTTGCTAATTTTCCTTCTAGCTCTCGTACACTGATGGATGGGACAGCCCATCCATCATAAGAAGATATGAAATTATGCTTCAGGGCAACAATTTGCAAAAGGATTATTCGGAAATGATTCCGGATGCTTAATATGATGTGTGGTTTCCCCGAACTACTAAGACACCTATTTCGCAAGAATGCGATCAATGAATCTTTGGGGAATACTCTTCTTCTCTTTACGAAGTGTGATCTCCGAAGTGTAGCAGGAGGTATTTATTGTGCAGAAGCACGTCGACCGAGACATGTAGGATTGAATTAAGATCGATTGGCCACTCCATACACTGTATTGTTTCAGCTTCAAAAAACTTTTCCACAAGACGAGCTGTATCAAGTCTGACTTTATCCTGCATTAAAAGAAGAGGAGAACCAATGACTGCAGCTTAAGGTACGACACATGAGGTCTCAGGACCTCGTCTACTTTGTTTTGAGGTGTCAAATTGACAGTCCGAATAAGATGCAGGTCATTACGTCCACCTATGCTGATTCCAGCCCATACCATCAAACCACCTCGTCTCTAATGTGATCTTTCCATAACGAATATAGGGTTATTTCGAGTGCCCCTTTTTCAACATACCAATACACGTCTGGTGTCCTACTCTAAACTTAATCGGGACTCATCCGTAAACGGCACTTGATTCCAATCACTTTGCATCCAATATCGATGTGCAGCAGCCCACTTTCTTCGGTCCTCACGTTGTAATGATGTCATCCCAATACACACCACCGACCTACGTGCATATAGACCACTCTCATGAAATCTATTTCGAATTGTTTGACTTGAGATTCTTCGTCCTGATGCCAAAAGAAGCTGTTTTGTACCTCACTGACTTTTCGTTCTCGACGAGCTGTTAACAGTGTATATCGGTTATTATTTGCTGTGGTAACACGTGTACGACCTTGTCCTGGAAGATATTGAACAGACCTTATTTTTTGGAATCGATTCCACAGTCTTGTAACGAGATTTCTTGCCACTCCAACAGCATCCGCTACAATTCTTTGCGTTTGCTTGGATTCAGTCTTCCGATAATACACTATAGATTCCGGTAGATCACGTAGTCCTTACATTCTCCAGTCATCGTTTCTCAAAATAACGGCTGAAATGTCAAATTTCCCTACTGAGACAACGAAAAACAACAGCTTCTGGGAAATAACCATTTCTACACTAGCATCCTTTTTCTGGTTTTTAATGCCATGGGCATTGATTTGAATATGAAGTTTTCTTCTGTTTTCTGCTACACTTTGGACTGTAGAGGCTTTGTCTTACCTAAACTATCAGAAGAAATATTTGCGTAATTTTGTTAAATCCATGTACTCCCCTAATTTTTTTGAGAAATGCATATATATATATATATGTGTGTGTGTAAGTGTGTGTATGTGTGTGTGTATGTGTATGTGTGTGCGTATGCGTGTATGTATGTCTGTGTATGTGTGTGTATGTATGTGTGTGTATGAATGTATAAAGAATTCTATTCAAAATAAAAAATATTTTCAATTATGGTTCATGAATAAGTATCATACGGCTGCAAAAACTTGATCGAATAAAGTTTGAGATTATGGGCTATTGGAAATGACGAATCAAGGTCATATAATGTACTACTCACCATATATTTCTATGAAACAGTTTATTATTTCTTATTACTGTCTGTACGAAAAACAGTGCGTATTCTAAGAATGATAAATGTATTGCAAAAGAAAGGTGTAGAAATACCTATTTAATATTAGATATTCTATCACCCTTTTTTTCCAAAAGACTATTGTAAAATAGATTCAGTTTTTATTTATGACTAGCTGCATGGCCCGGCGTTGCACAGGCTTCTTCAAGTGTATAGATATTTTTCCCTCTTAACATGTCCCCTTCCCGTATCGGTGCAAGCACTCCTCGTGATGTGTTTGTGACTTTCATATTAATATATCATTAAAATACCCTATTTTAAAACTTCTTCAAACTCTTCGCTTCATCGGATGAGTGTATTTCACGTGAGAATATCCCAGCGTTGCACGGGCTCTTACCGAGTTCACCCATGGAAACTTCCCCTTTCTCTCTCGACGCCAGTACTTCTAGGAGAGGGATTTCTATATTTATGTCATTAAAATACCTTTTTTTCGAAATGTCTTCCCCTTTTCCTTGTTAGGAATATTTCTTTTTCCTCGTTTAATCGGTGTTGTAGGGTTTTTTTCGAGAATATGAAACTCTTTTTCCCTTCTTTTTTCCTCTAGGATAAGATCAAATTTCTATTTTTGATTAATAATTTACAAAATTAATCGTATTTTATCCAATAGAAAGCAGCCATTGTACGATTTTTAAAATAATTTAGTAGTGAATTATTAAAAACATTACTTTGTGTTTTAGTTTTTAAAAAAAAATATTAATTTACATCCATATATAGCTTTATGGTCCGGCGTTTCACGGGATTTTTCTTGTGTATAACTGTTCTTGTTATTCTGTTTCTCACATACACAATTAATATGTTTGCCTACGTACTCTCCTAAAGTTGTCTTTCCGCGCATGCAACATAAGCCCTCAAATTCTTGAATTCTGTGGTAGGCTTACCACCATTAATTATTATTAATAGGGGGTGAGATATTTTTTTTTTTGACATTTATAAACCCCGTGCACCACGCAATGTATAACATGGGGGCATACAACACAGAATGAAGAAAGGATTACAACACAAACATCCATGCCTTCTCCGGGATTCGAACCCAGTCCCTACGGCACCGCAGTCAGCTTCACTGACCACTATACCGGATGGGCAGCAGGGGGTGATATTGAGCGTTATTTTAGTTATATTTTTACGGTTAACCGAAACGAAAAACTGCCTTTTTTAAAAAACAGTTTTATGTATAAAAAATGACAAAAGATAAGAAATTTAAAAAAAATTCGTGAATTTTTAAAGATGTAATTCAATATTCCGTTTCAATTTAAATTGCATGCATTGAAAAAGGTAAAAAATTTACCAATATGCTTAAAAAACAGTTTTATCTCTTTTCGGAATTTAAATTTAAAAAATACCCATAGATATTTGCGTTTTAGAAATTGTGTTTTTAATTCAAAGAAACATCTCAAATAAATCATATATCAAAAGCAGTTATTTTTCAATCAAAGTGAAGGAATCAGTCAATAAAATTCCAGTAAGTCTGAAAACTGGATTTTTACGACAACATATGTAATTGTAAAACTAGGATTTCAAGGATATATTTCACGATAATCACATGAATACAACTTTTTCTACTTGTCGATCCCGCTGTAGGTTATTACATAAATTCATCAAAGAAGAATTCATCCCACCCAGGCATAAAATTACTTAATTCATCTTCAGTGGCGAAAGATTTTATTTCTTTTTCTAGAAGCCACACAGCACACACACAAGTAAAAATAATATAAAAAATATACTAATATTAAAAATTACACTATTTATAAACCATTTTCATATTTCAAGCTACAGGGTGTAGCCGACATCGCTTTCTCCGCCATTGTAGTTCTTTTTTTTATTTTCTTTCGATGGCAGCGCCACCTATATAGTTTTGTTTTGGTCCGGCGAATCTTACACGCCCCACCAACGGAAGCCCATGCGTCATATTTAGTGACCAGGTGCTGAAAGAAAGAGGTTAGTCACACACTCACGAGAGTCCTACTGCTGAAACAAATACCTAACTTTAGTTGAGGAGTGTGCACTATGTAATAAAAAAAATGAGGTATGACTAAAATATGATAATTAATACACGAATATATAAAAACGCGATAAAATAAGGTTATATAAGCATGACTATATATATTAAGACTGGTATTCCTAAATAAATACTGTAAACACTCAGGCTAATCAGAAAAAGGTAAGCGAGAGAGGGCGTCAGCATTGTCATGATTCTTCCCCTTACGATATATAATACGCAACTCATAACGTTGCAAGGCTAGGGCCCATCGAGCTAATTTTGCACCATGCGGTAATCCTTTAGTCAAAAATGAAAGTGGGCTGTGGTCAGACACAACCTGTATCTGAGTTCCGAAGATCCAACAGTCAAACTTTTTTAATGCACTTAGCACGGCATACGCCTCTCGCTCTATCGTGGACCATTTCATTTGGCATTGGGTTAATTTCTTACTGCAGAATGAAATCGGGTGTTCCATTCCATTTTCATCGTTCTGTGCAAGGCATGCGCCGACTATAGTAGCAGAAGCATCTGTATACAGCTGAAATGGGCGGTTCAACACAGGGGTATAGAGAGTAGGCATTTCGATTAAGCTTTTCTTTAAACATTGAAAAGATTCTTCAGCTGTGTCGTCCCAAGGAATTTTATTTGGAATATTCTTTTTGGTTAAATTTGTCAAAGGCAAAACAATAGCAGAAAAGTTCTTAATATAATCACGATAATAGCTTGATAAGCCAATCAGTCCTCGTAACTGTTTTTTGGTCGTTGGTCTCAGTAGCTTTGACATAGTTTCCACTTTTTGAGGATCTGGAGCATGTTTTCCAGAACCCACCACATGACCAAGAAATTTAGCTTGGCTCTTTCCGAAATCACACTTCTCTAAATTAACAGTTAGTCCAACTTCTCTCAAAGTCTTAAAAACGTTTTCTAAATGTTGCATGTGATCAGACCATGTTTCTGAAAATACTGCCACATCATCTATGTAGGATCTACAGTACTTTTGATGAGGACTCAATACTTGATCCATAGATTTTTGAAATGTACTTCCCGCATTCTTCATTCCAAAGGGTAGGACTTTCCACTGATAATGTCCAGAATGAGTAACGAATGCAGTAAAATGTTTTGAGTTTTCTTCCATAGGGATTTGCCAGTATCCCTTCGTGAGGTCTAAGACCGATATAAAATGAGCTTTGCCTATCTCGTATATTAAATCTGTTGCATGCTTCATTGGATATGCATCAGGAATAGTAAAACTATTCAAAAGTCTAAAGTCTATGCACAATCTAATACTTCCATCTTTTTTCGCCACACACACCACCGGGTGCGCCCAATCACTATCACTATGTTCAATCAAGTCCATATCTAGCAGCTCATTGATTTGACGTTCAACTTCGTTTTGAAGAGCAATAGGAACTCTGTATGGTTGTAATCTTTTAGGTGAACAATCTGCCGTAACTTTAACAGAATGCCCTTTTACTCTGGCTTTTCCAGGACGATTCCGGAATATGTCTTCATATCGTTGTAACAAATTTCTTAATTCTTTCTTATTTCTGTTGAGCATTTAAAACATCAGGCATTTGATTCAACTCGATATCAATGTTAGGTTGATTTTCCTTATCTGTGGGAGCATAATGCAGCTCACCAAAATCGGTATCTTGATCAAATATTATTCCCACATGATCAACTCTTGAGATGTAAGGTCTTAGCTTATTTACATGTAATTCTCTAGTATTACCGTCTTCCATTCAAACTAAACAAGAGTGGGGTCTAGTAAGCTTTACTACTTTGGCTGGTCATATCCAAGTGTTAAGCAATTTAAGCGTAGATGAAGGCATAAGGATTAGTACTTCATCTCCAACAGAAAAATTTTTTCCCCGTGATCTTAAATTATAGTGTGAAGTCATACGTTCCTGATTTTTAGCACTGTTTTCCGATGCGATTTCGTGTGCATCTTGCAACTTCTTTTGCAATTGTTTCAAGTATTCTTCAACAGAACGAGCAGCACCAGTAGGGATTTCTCTTTCTCCCGTCCAAAACTCTTTTAAAACGGTCATCGGTCCAGATGGTAGTCTTCCATAAACTAATTGGTATGGTGATACACCAGTAAGTGTATGAGGTATTTCTCTATAAGCAAAAAGCAAATATGGGAGATGGACATCCCACTCATTTCCATGCTCTTGAATATTTTTGTTCAAAATGTCTTTCAATGTTCTATTCCAACGTTCAACTGCTCCCATACTCTCAGGATGACCTGGAGTAGAAAACCTAGGAGATACTCCCAGCACGTCTTGAAAGGCTTGAGTCAATTGTGCGGTAAAATTGGTACCCTGGTCCGTACATATTGTCTTTGGGAATCCAGTTTGACAGAACATTTTTATCAGCACTTCGCAGGTAGTTTTTGCAGTAATATTCTTGGTTGGTATGGCTTCCGCCCACCTTGAGCACAGATCAATGGCACATACGGTATATTCGTGTCCTCTTCTTGATCGAGGTTCCAACGGTCCGATGCAATCCACGCTCCACACTTTGAATGGATTGTTAGGTCTTACAATGGGCTGGATCGGAATTCTATCTCTGTACGTCACAGTTCTTCGTAACTGACAAGGTTTGCATGCTTCGCAATATGTCTTCACGTCCCTCTTTAGCGAAGGCCAGAAAAAGGAGTATTTAATGCGTTGCTTTTTTTTTGTTCCCCTAAATGTCCAGCTAACGGAATTTCATGAGCCATTTGTAGAATTTCTTTTCTTTTACACGCAGGTAAGACAACTTGCTTGATTGGCTCCCCACAAACAACATCATTATGCATCAGCAGATCATCTTGTATTTCATATGCCTTTTCTTTTTTATTTGCTTGTTCCCAGATACTTATTAATGTTTCATCTTCTTTCTGAAGTTTTATAAAAGTACTTCTAGTCTCACTACTAAGATTGAATCTCACTTCGTTTTCAATGTTAACTGCGTCTGTCGACACATCTATGTCAGAGTATGAACTCTCTTCACGTGTTGGGACTTCACAGACGGTTGAATCCCTAACCTCATCCATTTGGACTCCAATATCAATGACTTGTCTTGCATTCACACTGCACAACTGTATACTTTCTAAAAGGGCTTCATACGCGGTTTGACAAACTAACATATCGTTCACTAGTTTCTTTGAAACGGCAAGTAATTGGTATTGCATCATGCCATCCATTGTCGATCTTTATATTAAATGTTCTTAAAGGAGCGACTTCACTATCCCCAAAAGCTGATATTAACTTGATCTTCCCTTCGCCGGTACTCTCAATGTCTTTAACTAAATCAGCTCGCACCACAGAGATTTGTGCACCGGAGTCTACCGTTCCATCCAAGACGACATCTAAACACTTCACTTTTATAACTTTCAATTTATCAATATTCTCTGCCAGAAAATTACACGTTGATTCAGAAGCATCTATTTTCGCTGTTACAATATTCTTAGTGGTATCTTCAGCTTGCACTGCATTACTTTGAGCTTTGATTGGTGAGGAAAACTTGTTCTTTAGTGAGTCTTGTTTATTCAAGTTTTTATCTCGGCATGCTCTTGAGAAATGATCTTCTTTGCCGCAAGTGAAACATCTAGGTGTAATCCGGGTTTGATTATAACGTGCTTGATGACTGTTGTCATTGAAATGGTTATTGTATCTACAATTGCCCATTCCGTCTTTATTTCTTACGTCTCTCCCTTCCAACTGATGTAAAGAGCTCCGGGTTTTCGAAGGAAGTGTATTACGATACGATTTCTCTTTATTTATAAGTGCCACTGCTGGCCGTTTAGTTTTTCCACGGACATCCTCATATTCATCAAGTTTTTCGACTAGCACCTTTGGAGTTTTTATTTTTGCCCATTCATCGATAAAGTGTTCACGAATCTCGGTTGGCACCTTCTTCTTCATTTGGTCTGTTATAAGGAGATCTTTAAGGTCGTCGAAGGTTTGAATACCTAAGCCATTCTTCACAAAAATTTCTTATCTCAAAATAAAAATCTCTTAAGTATCATCGGGATTCTTTTGGTGTTTCACGAACAGCTGGCGGAATTTCTCTGGACTCAACTTAAATCGTTGAAGTAATAGCCCTTTTACAAATTCGTAATCGGCTGCATCCTTCACGAGCAATAAGACCTACAATATCTGAAGGTAGAATACTGATCAGATGTGTCACCCAACACACTTTTGGCAAATTCAGAATTTTTGCTTGACGTTCAAATGATACCAGGAATAAACTAATATCGTCGGATTTCGAGTCAAACTTCGGCATCAGTTTGTGTAACTCAATCTTGAATTGTCCTGATTCTTTCACTTCTTTTTCACTTCCTCCTCCTTCCAACTCGATTCGTTTCTTCTGGAGTTCGAAATCCATCTCGTCCTTCCTCTTCCTTTGCTCGAGCTCGTCCAGTCTCTTCCGTTCCACAAATTCTATATCTTCTTTTCTTTCCGAAAATTCTATATCTTCTTTTCTTTTCCTCTCAGCCAAATCTATCTCTTCTTTCCTTTTTCTCTCAGCCAAATCCATCTCTTCTTTTCTTTCTCTCAGCCAAATCCATCTCTTCTTTTCTTTTCCGTTCATCTATAATAGTGTTTAATTGTTCTCTACAAAACTCCTCGTCGAAGTTTTTACTATTCAAGATAGCCTCTCTTAACTCAAATACTTTTAAACTAAGGACATCTTCTATCCCCATTTCCGTAGCCATAATCTGCAAGTCTGCTTTTAATCCCTTTCCTAAAAATGCCATCTCGCACCTTATTATAATTATCCTAAGCCAATTTGATAACACTTTCAAGTAGCAAAAATATGCTTAATTAATCAAGGTTGGATTAATATTTAAAAAAAAAAGTTTCATACTTTTTTTAGCATAAACTTTACAAATTTATACCTTGCATGCTAACTTTTGCATATGACATAGAACAAAATGAAAAATTCAACCAAATATGTTTACTACAATAATAATAAAATATAGTGCCACATAAATATCTTAATTTCTTAGAATTTGTACTTTTAAAGATTTTTCTAAATCACAACAATAAAATTAAAAATATCTTTGTTCATTTCACTTTCACAATATACCATCAACCTTTAGCAGAAATAAAATAAAAAAGCACCATAATTTAAAACACATTTGAATATCTGACTCTTCAAGTAAAAATATATATATATATATACTCAACATGAAAGTTCTAATCAGCAGACACAATATCCTTAATAGTATTCAAAAAGAAGAAAAAAACACAGTTATTACACTTTGTTCCACAGAGAGAAAAAAACACACACACATAAAATCGAAGATTCAGCACAGAACCTTGAACTGTTTTACTTTTGCTTACTCAGCATTCGTTAAAACGGTAATGAGTCATAGTTAAATCTACTTCAAGTACAGCAAGAATGGATATCTTTCTCTTTTTTTTTTTTTAAGCTACTAAGTATTATATAACTGATGAAGAGGGAAAAAAAATCTTCTTCAACATATAATGTGCATTTCACACCAAAAAATTTATACAACTTAATTTCTGCTTAATTCAGAAAAAAGATAATGACACTTGATTGGATTCAGTAAAATTTTTTAACACAATAAATCATCCATCAATTCAAACTATGCATTATAAACTCTTCCATTCTTTTCCAGTTGAAACTCAACAAAATTTTATACTTTCACAACAATTTTATGAACTGATGTTCAACTCTTACATAGAAATAAAAAAAAGGATCAATATTTCATATCGTTTCTGATGAAACTAAAACCACACAATATCTGAAATGATGTTCAACTTAAATGAAATAAAAAATATATCAGTATTTCATATCGTTTCTGATGAAACTAAAACCAACCAATATCTGAACTGATTTTAATAAAAATATAATAATATACCAATATTCCATATCGTTTCTGATGAAGAAACCAAAACAAAAAATATTTGAACTGATGTTCAGTAAAAATATAATAAATATATACCAATATATATATAATGCACTCTCTTTACATTTTATTATACCAATAATAATTTTAATATGTGAGTGTGGACTCCCTCTTACCTGGATTTTGACGAATCTTCATCCTGTAGACTACGCCAATACAACTTTTTCCTCTTGTCGATCCCGCTATAGGTTCTTACATAAATTCATCAAAGAAGAATTCATCACATCCAGGCATAAAATTACTTAATTCATCTTCAGTGGCGAAAGATTTTATTTCGTTTTTTAGAAGCCACACAGCACACACACAAGTAAAAATAATATAAAAATATACTAATATTAAAAATTACACTATTTATAAACCATTTTCATATTTCAAGCTACAGGGTGTAGCCGACATCGCTTTCTCCGCCATTGTAGTTCTTTTTTTTATTTTCTTTCGATGGCAGCACCACCTATATAGTTTTGTTTTGGTCCGGCGAATCTTACAACATGTTAAAAGCTTTGTTTTAGTCTGTGAATGAATTAAATAAAAAAAGTTACGTCATAAAGTTTCAGTTTGCCTTAATTCAATTTTAGTGCCATATTATGTCATTGTGTCATATGTTATGGCTGCATGTCCCGACGCTGCACGGGCTGTTTTGAATGTATAACTTTTTGCCAATGGAAATTTCCTCTTCCCCTCTCGATGTCATTACTTCCTCGTCTATGTGTGATTTCTATATTTTGTCATTAAAATTCCCTTTTTCACAATTTCTTCCATATCTTTATCCCGTCGGACGGGTCTGTTTTCCCTCCATTTAGCCCGGTGTTGCACGGGATTTTTCCAGGAGTATAACTTTATCCCAATGGAAACTTCCTTTTTCCTTCTCGATGCCAGCACTTCTGGGTGAGAGTGTATGCATGATGTGAGAGATTTCTATATTATGTCATTAAAATTATCTCTTTTCCGAAATGACTTCAATTTCTTTTCCTTTACAGACAGATTTCTTTTCCCTCAGCTTTTAGCCCTGCGTTTATACAGGCTTTTTCCTGTATAAAACTCTTTTTCAGTCTTTTTTTTCCTCAGTGATAAGATCTTTCTTTATATTTCTATTTTTGATTCCTGATTTAGAAAACTAATCTAGTTTTATCAACAAGAAAAAGACAATACACTATTTTATTATTAAATAATTAATTCTGTAATGAATATTAAAGAGCAATTGTGACAGCTTTTTTTAATTAGTTATATCAATTTTTGTTAAATATTGAATGAAAAAAAAATCTTACCGTTAACTATTAAAAAGACTGCTTTTTTCTGTATGTTTAATTATTCTATTAAAAATATGTAACTATAGAAAAATATGGGAGAGAAAACCAGGACATTATTGTTTGCACATTTATTGCATAAAAAAGATTCAAAATATAAATAATAGTATTTGATGAAAAAAAATTCGGCATTTTCTTATATTCTTAAAGTTTTCACTTTTAATTGCTGTTTTAGAAATAAAGTGAACTATCAGTTGTAATTAGCAGAAAGATGTCTTTCTGCACATGCTCCATAAGCCCTCAAACCGGTCAGTTCTGTCGTACGTTTGTAACAATTAATTATTAATGGCATTCGGTGATTTTAGCAATTTTTTTCGTTCAATTTTTATGGCTCCTTGAAATAGAAAATTGATTTTTTTAAAATATTTTATGTGGAAAGAGGCATAAAAATAAAGACAATTTTCAAAAAATTACGATTTTTTATAAATTTTTAGAATAACTTTTACAATATATTATCTCAGTCTAACTAAGCATCGTCTAGAAATATATATACAATTTCCCAATCTACTTTAAAAATAGTCATAACTTTCTTTTTTCTTTAAATTTAAATCCAAGAAATGCAGAGAAATTTGTAAAAAAAGGTAAAACATCTTAGAATTTTGGATTTTAATAATGCATTTCAAGTTAGTCATAATTTAAAAGCATTTATTTTTTAAACAGAGTAAGTTAATACAGACAACAGAGCAACGTCATGAAATTCCATGTTTGGCTGAAAACCGATTTTCAATGCCTGCTTTTGTCACTGTTGTAACAATAACATTGCTGCAACAATGGAGAGGAATCAAAACTTGCACGAAATAAACGGTTTATTCGGAGGTTTTTAATTAATATCTTCTCAACTAATTGCAATATAGGAATATAAATGGACAATACGGCTTCCCCAGAAAATTCCCGATCTTTTGGTACCTTCCGCGAGTTTCTGCGTGGTGCGGTTCGTGAGAAGACAGACGCACATAGATAGATAGATAGATACGTTTGTTTACCTTTGGATTTTAATAGTGTAGATAGCTCTGATAAAGAAAGGGTGTTTTTTATGTCTAGTCAAGTTTTCAGGGCTCTTTTATTAATTTAGTAATTATACAACAGGTTATCAAAAATGTTGAAAAACTACCCTAATTGTTGACAGACCAGATGTTATCCTTGTAAACGGATAATCCAAGAGTTAGTTGTTGAAATTAGATAACTTTCAAGATTTGGAAAGGAATTTTTTTCGAATTTTCATGCTGAGGGAAAACAAAAACTAATGAAGGAGAGATAAAATGCTATGACAATTTCTTCTTATCAATAGTATACTTAAAATGGCAATTCGTTGTAATATACGATTCATTATTTTCAGAGAAACCCTCCCCCTTGATTTGATATGGTAATCCATAATTTTTGATAAGCCTATTTTGAATGACAGTTTTGCAACTGGTTCTTATTAAAATTAAGAAACGCTTATCTCAAAAGAACAGGCGAATTCGCGCGGTCATATTTGAGAAGGCGTTATTGGAAAATTCCTGAGCCGGTGCCCCTACAGCGGTATGCGCAATAAAGGGCTCAACTCTATTCTTCCCAACTTAATTAAAAGCGCCAAAGCGGAAGAGCGATTGAAGGCTTACAGAAAAATGATCTCACAGAAATATTGTATTAAAGCCTTTCCCAGAAGGTTGAGTTCTGAAAATGAAAATCCAATGGATTGTTCACAGTCTTGAAATCTTTGTAATATTCTGGTCAAGATTTAAAAATTTAATGAAAAAATCAAGAAACTATTAAAACCTTTGATATTTGAAAATTCCCATCAATTTAGGAAATTTAAATGTATTTTTAATAATTTTTTTATTAATTCAGAATTTAAAAAAAACAAAACAGATTCTTCCTTTAAGATATTTTTAAATAAACAATTTCGAGGCCGAATTTTTCAAAAAATCAAACTCAAAATAAGGAATAGAGAGGGGAAGCAAAATTACTTCTAAAGCGATTTCTTATCTCCCCAGTTGAAATAAATATTAAAATTAGTTGAAATGAAAAATTATGAGAAATGGTTCTTTTAGAAGAAAATTTAGAGCAAAAAAATTTCATTACATTTAAATGAAAAAAATTTCAGCAATAAAAAAGGATTTAACACAAATTTCTAAAGTGCTGAGCAATCGTAAACAAACAATAACACACTCTCTTTTCCTGCCAGATTTTGGATAAAAATATTAGTAAAAACCTGTTGCCAATTATATTTTTGAAGAGATTCTGAAAACTCAAATTCATATTTTCAAGTGTATAAATTTTCTACTATTGCATATTTAAACCATACTTTGTAAAATAAAAATGTAAACAAACATGTTTTTCAACTTCCGGAATGTAGGCTAGTACTTCCGGTTTCAAAAAGTAGCTACCGAGTAAAATTCAAATCCCCATAACTTAAGTTCTAAATTAGATAGAAACAAATTTTAAGCACCATTTTAAAGAAAAAAGTTCAAATTTTAAAACAAAATCAAAGATTTTGGCGAAAATGACGCTTTGAAGGTGTATAACAAATTTGAAATCTTGAGACCAGTTTCCTTAGACTGACGCATTCACCGAGCTGTCATCAGGGTTTTGCAAGTAACGGTATATATGCCCTAACTCAGGGTTCTGTCTTTGTTCTGAAATCAACTGCTCCCTTGACGACAGTACCAAGTCTCTAAACACTGCACAAGCTATATTTTCATCCCCAATACTTAAACTATTAAATAACGTTTTTGATTCTCTCTTTTGAGTTTCCTCCAGTTTCGTATTTGAAAGATTAATTTCTATATTCCCCTCATCGATTTTTAATTCTTCAATTTGCGAATCCGGAATCGCTAATGACTTTTCATTGAAATTCATGGTTATTTTTGAGTTTCGAATAAAATCGATACCTAAAATGCAAGGGTATCCTAGATTCACTAATATATGAAAATTCCACTTTTTCTTAAATTCTCGAATTCGTATCTCCAATTGTACCATTCCTACATTGTTACAACAGGCACCCTGGGCCGTCACGACCTTGGCGTGTGAATTTTTAACTGGCTTATAAAAAAAATATGTCTGATACGTTTTTTCAGAGATAAACGACTTCTCTCAGCCCCAGTATCCCATAACCGACAGCATTGATTCTGAAACCCGCGATCATTTCTGTCAATGCGGTTCCTGTTCTCGAACCCTTGGTTAACATGGTTCTTGTGGGGTCTATTCCCATATTTTCTATAAGCATCTCTCCTGTCATTTCGACGATCAAATACCCTTGTATCTCTCCAATTTCTACTGCCTTCTACTCACATCCCAAACTCGTCTTTCACTATTATTATTACTCGAACCTTGGTTGTCTCTCCTCAAACATCTATCTTCATACTTGTTGATCATCTGGAGTAATTGAGATCGAGAAGTTGGATTTCGAATCTCAATATATTCTATCAACTGGGGTTCAAGACGAGATATAATGTGATCGACTAAACTTGTTTTTGACATATTTAGTCCTAGCCTTTTGTGTATTTTGAGTAAGTCATAAATGAAGTCCGATGAAGCCTGACCGTGACCCTGATACGACGAATAGAACCGGACTTCTAATTCAGTCTTATTCTTAACCACTGGGAAATTTTCCGTCAACGCCGTCTTTAATTGCTTGAAATCAGTATCTTCCCCCTACACCAATCGATCTGAATACCTCATACCAGTCCAAAGCACGTCCTCGGAGACGCCTTTTGAGATAAGCGCAAGCTAAATTGTTCGGTATCTTGTAAAACTTGACGTTACAGTCAATACATTCTAAGCAATCATCCACATTCTCCAATCCGGAGAAAAAAATTCCGACAAGAGCCTAAAACTGGATCAGACTCCTATCTCGGGGTTAGGGGAAATTTGTTGTCCAGCTGACAACCACGATGGGTGCCATTGTGGGGTCTCGGACTAATCGGCACGCCTCTCTCTCCGTCCTGCATGACTAAAGGTGTGGGGGGAAACAAAGCATCACCAACAACTTCCATAATAACAATTAATTGTATTTACCTTTACACACACTTAAACAATCACAAGTGAAACTACAAGAGGAAACCTAGGAAGGATTTTTAAAGTTATCTAATCTCAATAATTAACTCTAAGTAAACCCGACTACGTGAACCAGATAAGGAGAACAAGCGTTAATGAACCGATGACTAATTCTATCTTAATCCTCAATCTAATAATTTAATCTTTTAGCAATTACTTCCTTAACTCGCGCTATGTTTGTGAACTAAATATTCCATTATTCACACTTACGTAACAGCTCCTCGCTCCTTCTATCTTACATCTACAAAACCTATAGACTTTATATAGTCAAACTAATTTAAATATCACGGTTTCTTCTTGAAAGGCTGTGAATTAATGTAAATGCTAGCCCCAAAGTTTCCCCAAGATGATTAGTAGGAAAAATGTCGCGAATAGATCCGTCACAACCTCGGTAAAACCTCGTAAGGAAAAAATTCCTTGGCCCGTGCACACTACATAATCATTAACAATTATTTAGATATTAACAAACGATTTTTTCATACAATACTTTTCATGACATATCAAATATATCAACACAATATACACTGAAGAGCCAAAAAAAAACTGGTACACTTTTTTAATATCGTGTAGGGCTCCCACGAACACTCAGAAGTGTCGCAACACGACATGGCATGAATGCGATTAATGTCTGACGTAGTGCTTCTGGTAATTGGCACCATGAATCCTGCATGTCTGTCCGTAGAGAGTGTGGAGATCTCTTCTAAACATCACGTTGCAAGGCATCCCAGATATATTCAATAATGTCCATGTCTGGGGATTTTGGTGGCCAGCGCAAGTGTCTAAAAGAACAGTGCTCCGGGAGCCATTCTGGATGTATGGGGTGTCTCATTGTCCTACTGAAATTCCCCAATTCCGTCGGAATGCGCAGTGGAGATGAATGGGTGCAGATGATAAAACAGGATGCTTACGTACCTGTCACCTGTCAGAGTCGTATCTAGACGTATCAGGGGTCCCATATCACGCCAACTGCACACGCCCCATGCCACCACAGAACCTATACCAGCTTGAATAGTCCTCTGTTAACATGTAGGATCTATCGATTCATGAGGTTGTCTCCATACCCAAACACATACCCGTCTCAGCTAGATTCAATTGGAAATGAGACTCTTCAGACCAGGCAACGTGTTTTCAGTCATCAGTAGTCCAAAGTCGGTGTTGACGGGCCCAGGCGAGGCGTAAAGTTTTGCGTCGTACAGTCAACAAGGATACACGAGTGGGTCTTCTGCTCCGAAAGACCATATCGATCTTGTTTCATTGAATGGCTCGCACGGTGACACTTGTTGATGACCCAGAATTAAAATCTGCAGCAATTTGCGGGAGGGTTGCACGTATGTCTCATTTAATGATTCCCGTCAGTCGTCGTTGGTCCTGTTCTTGCAGGATATTTTTCCGGCCACTTCGATGTCATAGATTTGATGTTTTACCGGATTCTCGATATTCATGGTACCCTCGCTAAATGGTCTTACATGAAAATCTAAATTACATCGCTACCTCGGAGATGCCTATCTCTCGGGCACCGATTATAACACCTCGTTCAAACTCACTTAAATCTAGATAACCTGTCACTGTAGCAGCAGTAAGCTATCGAACAATTGTGCCACACATTCGTTGTATTATATAGGCTTTGTCACAGCAGCGCCGTACTCTAATTGGTTCCATATCTCATTATTTGCATATGCATGCAAGTACCAGTTTTTTTGGCTCTTCAATGCATTCCCCGCCTGCCCCAGCTTCTCGTGACGAACAGGTACTGGACTTTCTGGACTTCTCTTGCCTTCCACGGAACTGACGTTGGCTGCGAAACTCATATGGACTTGTTCTTCTAGGCTGGACTTGTCTAAACCATTCAGATCTTTCTTCGGCCACTTCAGCTTCTCTTGATGAACAGGGGTACTGAACTTTCTGGACATTTCTTACCTTCCACGGAAATGACGTTAGCTGCGTAGCTCATATGGACTTGTCATCCAGTCCATATGAGCTGCGCAGTTGTTCATCCAGCTGAATTTGCCTGGATCATTCAGATCTTTCTTCGGCTGCCACAACTCCTCATGATGAACAGGGACTTGATTTTCTGAACTCAACCTGCCTTCTGTTGACTTCTCTCCTGGTTCTCTTCCTCGTTGATGGCCTTGGCGTGATTGAGGATTTCACACTCCTTTTCCTCCATTTTTGAATCCTCAGGGGCCTTCTTTTAATAGCCTGCTCTTACATCAATGACGAAGAAAGGGTTCACTTCTTCCTCTTTTTGCGATTAAGGTGCACCTGACTCATGGAAGAACCAATCGAATCTTCACTTCTCTTTCGCTTCTCTCGCTATTCCTCCCTCTTTTGCTCTTCTCCCTTGCTACACCTATACTGCCGTCAGTTTCAATCTGCTCTGTTAATCTATCACCATTTTCATTTTCTGCCTGTGCTGTCCTATATCTACTACAATCGAATCCTTCTGCCTGTGCTGCCCTAGATCTACTACTATCGCGAATCCTTCTAACTGTGCTGACCTAGACCTATAACCATCCAATCCTTCTGTCTGGGCTACCTTGGATCTATTACCATCTAATCCTTCTGTCTCCACAACACTCTCATCCCTTTCTCTTGGGTGATAATTCCGCCCCTGATCTACATTCACCGTTATATGTTTGCCCAATTTCCAAATAACCACGTCGTTATTCTCGACTTTCAAAACCTCATATGGACCTTGAGATTTTGGGGTGAATTTGCCACCTATCTTTTTACCAGAATAACTTATGGGATGCGTTTTGAACCTGTACCAGATCTTTAACATCAATCCCCCGTATCCTCTTATCCCGTATCCCGTATATAATACTTTGCCCATTTTTCCTTCTGCATCTCAGAATTCCACCACGAATCCTCAAATAATTTTTCGATATTACCACACAACAAGTCTGTTCCGTCCGTTACCATCAACAACTTCTGAAATGGCGTCATTAGTTTTCGACCGAAAAATAATTCTGCCGGCTTTTTATCCGTTGTTTCGTGAACAGCCGTTCAGAGAGCATACGCGCACTCCTTGAGAAATTGATGCCAGTTATCGTGATTATCTTCTACGAAACTAGAAATCTTTTGTAGAAGAGAGTATGGTTAACTCTCTCAGTTTGATTCGATTGCGGTCTATAGACAACTGTTTTTACATGTTTTGTGTTCAACCTGTGACATATGTGCTCAAAAACTTCGGATATAAATTGGGGACCAATATCACTAATTAATTTCATAGAAGCTCCATAACGCGATATATAATTTTCGAGTGAGTGAGTGAGTGAGTGAATATTAACGTCGCACTGTCTTAGCAACACGAGGGCTTTTGGCGACGGTCCGCGTAATTTTGAGCCATGTCAAGTGACGTGGATGACACCTGAGCTGGCACCCCCTCTCCTAACTACCACACCACACGAACGGGAGGACGTTTGAGCTCTCGACAGATTTAACGTGCATCGCTCCCCTACACGGCGGGTCTTTAGTAGTACTGGGATCGAACTCATGACACGCTAGCCATGATCTGATACCTAGACCACTCGGCTACCGCGGCCACATAGAATTTTCGAATAAGGCATTCACAATTGCTTTTGCAGGGGCTTTTCTTAAGGGTACAATTTCGACCCATTTAGAAAAACTATCAGTTATCACTAAAATAAATTTATAACATTCCGGACTAGTAGCTGGGTATGGGCCTAACAAATCTAACGGAATTATTTCGTTTGGACAATCCATTACTATAGGTATTTAACGACCAGCTGGTAACGCTTTTTTACAATTAATACGTTTTCACATATCACACGTTGCAACACACACACACACACACACATATATATATATATATATTCTCATAAAAGGAATAAAAGGAATGTAACACACGTTCCTCATTTTGAGGTAGGTTTTCGTTTTACCTAGGTGTCTAGGCACTGGCTTGTCATAGAACTCAGGCATTATATCACTTTGAAGAGTTCGCGGAATATACACTCTTTGTTCTTCAAGAGTGGTACTATATTTCGCGTAGAATAATAATCCATCGATTAACTTAAAATCGTGGGGCCAATTCTCGCAGACTGTCGCGTTAACAGAGCTATCGTTTGATTTTCTAAAATTTTATAAATGTGTCCTAATTTGGGTCATTTCTCTGTTCCTCAATTAAGTATTCCCTCAAAGACAACACAAAAGAACTAATAACCGCACAAGATATCTTCGATTCCGCTATGCTTTCAACTGTGTTTCTTGACAACAAATCCGCCGCCACATTCTGAGTTCCTAGGTGATGTGTTTCCATTCCACGTTGAACTCTGCTAATTTAAATGCCCACCTTATCATCCTACTAGACAAATTTTTTCCGTTAGTTAATTTTGTAAGTGCAGCGTGGTCTGTTATGACTTTTACCAGCAGTGACCCGAAATAAGTCAGATATTTATTTAACGCCCATAAGACAATCAAGCACTCACGCTCTGTTACACTATAATTCCTTTCAGCCCTATTAAAGTTGGAGATGCGAATGCAATGGGTCTCTATTGCGCCATCAAAACTGCACCAACCCCAACTCCACTAGCATCCGTAAGCAACTAAAATGAATTATTAAAATCCATAAGTTTAAAAAAACTGGTACTTCTGTAACGGCTTTTTTGATGTGATCAAAAGCTGCCTGCGCTTCCTCAGATCAAACAAAATTATACTTTTTTTTTTCTTTTCGACATTTATAGGTGTTCACAAAGATCTGCGTAATCTTTAATAAATTTTTGATACCATCCTGTCGTAAAATTTTGCTACCTCCCGAGTATTCTTCTAAGGTTTCATCTGCGTAATCGCTTTTAATTTCTCTTCAACAGTTCGAACCCCCTCCTTACTAATAATTTGACCTAAATACCTTAATTTTTCGCGGGTGAAATGGCATTTCTCTCGGTTTAAAGTCAGACCAGCTTCTTGTAATAAGTTAAAGACTTCCCTTAAAAGTTTTACGTGGTGTGTAAGCGATGGAGACGCTATGATAACGCCCCAGAACTGCTTAAAAATATATCAATAGCTTTTTGAAAATTCGGAGCCACTCCTGAAAGACCAAATATCATGTGAGGGAATGCAAATGTACCACTTTTGGTCACGAAGGCCGTCTTAATAATATCTTTGGGGATCCGGATCTTAAGTCTAAGGTGGACATAATTCTGGTGTAGGGGATATTCATGATCAAATCATCAATGAGTGGTAGAGGATATCTAGGATATTTAGTTATTGCGTTTAACTTGCTATAATGTCTAGCGAATATGTATGCTTCTGGGGCATCATAAAACAACGGGAGATGCATAGGGAGATTGGATAGGTATAATCGTACCTAAATGCAATATCTTATTTACATGATAATCTATGATCTTTTGCTTCACCCTATCATAACTATACAGTCTAGAAACCATAGGCGGCTTGTCCCCTGTATCTACTTCATGGTACGAAACATGTGTAAGCCATGGTGTTTCCGAAAAACTAAAACTATTAAACAGCGTTTGTAATTCCTCTTTTTGTTGATCACCCAGCTTCGTATTAAGGAGATCGATCTCAACCGGCTTCTCTACTACTAGTACCTGAGTAATCTGAGAATCTGGAATTATTAATGATTTCTTATCTAAGTCTAACATTATCTTTGTCGCCTGCAGAAAATGGATGCCCTAGATGCATAGTTAGTGTATCTCAGCAATCACGTGGAAATTCCGCATTTTCGTTTGTAGTTCAACGATTCCTAAATTCGTGCCTTTGGCACCTTGTGCAGTTAGAACCTTTGGCATTTGCTGTTTTTTTAAGCCAGTATGAAAAATATTTTCTATATATTTCCTCCGAGATAGTGGAATTTTCAGCCCCTGTATCCCATAATGCTTTTATAAATATTTCATGTAATAGTAATGGCACGTAGGGAAGGTCAACTGGAGTCACAATCGTAAAGTACTTATTTTAATTGGTGAACCAGCCTCAGCTTGTGATCGATTACTTCTCGAAGATCGATTACTCAGATAGTTGAAATTTGCACGATTTCTACGGTCCCCTCTGTTTAAATCAATAATCGAACCTCTATTTACGAAATCATTACGACCCCTACGACTGTCGGATCTATCATCACCCCCGATCATTTCAGATCCTGTTCCCGAATCTCTGATTTCCAGCACCCCCACGATAAAAACTGTCAGAATCCAAATTCATTACTCTTCTGTCCGTCTGTCTATTTACCGGACCTGCATCTCGGCAGTTTCCATCTATACGCCTTTCTGGAATTTCTTACTCGAATCCCATTCACCGCTTTTAAAATTATTGTTCGAAACCTGGGTTCCCCTATTCCTATACCCTTTCTCGTATTTAGTGACTAATTGTAACAATTGTGCCTTTGTTGTGGGGGTTCCTCACTTCTACGTAATCCACCACCTGTGGTTCGAGTCTCGTATTAATATGATTCAATAATTTCTCCTCACCCACTTCTATGTCCAAATCATTGTGAATTTTTAGCAATTTATAAAAAAAAATGTGTGACGGAGCTTGACCCCTATCCTTGTGTGACGAAAAAAACTGAGCCTCTAATTCAGATCTATTTCAAACCACCGGAAAACTGCCCGTTAATGCCTGCTTTAATGCTGAAAAATCTGTGGCCTCGCTACGCACAAACGAATACCCAATAATCTCAAAGCAATCCAGCGCTGAAGCAATCCTGAAGGGTCAGCTCGTCTAAGAGAAGACCCTTCAGGTAGGCACTGGCCAAATTTGTAGGTATCTCATAATACGCTATGTCATCGTCAATACTTGACAAAAATTCTGATACATTTTTGGGTCCCGAAAAGAAAGTTCGGGCAAGACCATAAAATGTGCTCCGACTCCTATCTCAGGGTTGGGAAAGGTTGGATGCCCAAAGGTTTTCTCTCAATTTCCAACCTAGAGGTGTGGGAGGAAGGGAAGGATGACTAGCCATGTTATTTAACCAATCTATTTATTGAACACACTAATAATCAACAGACAGAATTCTATAAATTCAAACTAGGTGTTCCCAATCTGGGCAATTTGAGGGTAAATAACGAGATACGCGAATTATGAGAAGATTTTGAATAATGATCCTCTTATATATATATATATATATATATATATATATATATATATATATATATATATATATATCAGGATCCAATCCACTGCCCTAACTATCTGAGCTCTATAATTGAACTACATGACTAATCGTCATTTTAATTCTTTCCAATGTCTAATCTCTGAAACGTACTAAAAATACCTGATCGGTGGCAATCTATTCTTCTCCACGCATTCTCTAGATCTCAATATCACTAGCTTGAAAACCAAGACTATATATATCCCTCATAACCATGTTTGCTTCTTAAGAGGGTTCGTTGCGAGTCAACTCGACAAAACATTTCCCAAGAGGAAGAACGCGGATAGATGCGTCACATGGTGAATCAGAAATAGGATAAATTTATTTCCTCATAAGTGAAGAAAACAAAATTTATTTGCTTTTAACTAGGACTGCAAAGTTAATTGTTATTAAAATTGCCTCAGAGTCTATTCCTGACATTTTAAATGGGATGTAGTAGAGGAATTTAACAACACAATTAGAATTTCACTATCCTCCTGTAATTAAAAGAGTGAAAATACAAAAAAAAAAAGACCGGGCCCCCTAAAATTTTTTAAAGTGATGGTGTTTCTGAACTAATTGGTTTCGAACCAGGTCAAGTTAAAGGGAAAGTAGAATAAAGAAGAAAATGATACATAAATCTATGTATCTAAGCGGTGTGGTAAAAAAAATCAATGGGGTAAAAGCTTGACTACAATTTTTACTTAGTCAACAATTGTATAAGCATTACAAGATTACAGTCCACTGGGATTAATTTCATGCTAACACAATAACCAATTGTGTGGCAGCCAACTTGATCGATGATGATCCGATTGAGCCCCGACAAAAGTGTACTTGAGGAAAGGCTTTGGAATGAAGAACATTGTCTTTTGCTCCGGGTCACCGCTAAACATTATTTACGACGAAGAGCTTTTGTAAAGAATTAAGAACCTAAACGAAATGTTCTTAGCGAATGAAACGAATGAGTGTGCAGTATCCATAGAAATTGATCAGTCCATATTATTCAACGAAGACACAATTTTGAATATAGTAATATTTAATATGACTGAACTTGCCGTCATGCGGCCTACATTCTACAAAACAAGTTACACACTAACAATATTTACATTTTAGATACTGAGGTGCGCACAGCAGCGCCCTCGAGTGGCCAATATTTCGGCACAGCTTTCTTTTTCATTTGATATACTACGGTACCGGATGTGCACGTTCATGATCGCAACAAGCGAGGTACGAAGAAGCGGTGTCACGCCAGAGCACATTTTGTACAGGACGCTGCAGTCGTATATAAATTGGTCAAGTAATTGAATTCTGAATTTGAAAACACATCCATTTTCCTCTTTTGTTACTTTTGAATTGGTCTCTGATAAAACTCCAAGTTCTTTTTTTTTTCCTTTCTCCCCTCCCCCCCCCCTTTTTTAATGTTTTCAAATTCAGTTTAATCATCTTTACATGTATGAGGACAAGTTATCAAAGAATTTTAGAAAAAAAATTAGTTCGAATGAATCGTTTTGAATTTATTGTTATTCTGACTTTTCCTACACTCCAAAATCGTTTTTCCAAAATCGTCCAGTTTTCTTCCACCAGCTTTTTTAATTTTAGACATTCACATTAAGGTGGCATTAAAAAACAAGAATCAGATTTGAAGTTTCAAAAATTAAACAAGTGAATGCTGATTCCATACAACCAGGGAAATTTATTAAGGTTTCAGTTTCACATAAAGTCAATAGGTCACATTTCAGAGGCAAATTATTGCTACCAATTATAGCTTTTAATATGATGCCGGTATCATCATCCTTTCCTTCTCATAGCTTTAACCAATACCCCTCGTCTGTTGCTTTATGAAAGGGGGGGGGGGTTCCAACCTGCGGCTCGCGAGCTACATGCGACTCTTTGAAGGATTATTTGGGGCTCTCGATATACGTACCCGAGTTTCATTTTCATTTTTGTGTTATCATATTTTAAAAAATATATATTATCGTTCCGTATGTGTTTCAAAATGTCTTTTAAATTACTGACAACAAATATGAAAGTCTAAGTGCAACGTTGTAACAAATTTCATTTCCGTCCAAGTTAAGAATGATACGACTCATCGAAAACTGTGCGAACGAACATAAACATTGGCGTAATCATCCGTAATCGGCCGACTCCAGACCGATTTTGAATTTGTAAACTTTCATTGCAACGGACAATTGACATTGTGCTCTGGATGAAACAATTTGTATCACTCTTGCTGCTGATATAATTTGTAATCTGGAATTTTCGGTAAGTTAACTATAATTTGTTTCGTAGTATGTAACACGTGTTGTGTTATTGTTTTAATAACACACAACTTGTACTTTCTAAATTTCTCTCTCTCTCTCTCTATTAATTTCCAGTTCTTTTAAAAACATTACGACAGAGAACGAAAGTAAAAAAAAAGAGAATACAAGCAAAGAAAATAGAAGTTTTAATCATGAGTGGGAGGAGAATTTATTTTTTATTGTCAATAATGGAAAAGAGAGAGAGAGCATTTTGTGTTATTTGTATTTCTACGGTCAAAAATTATAAAGCTAACAATTTACGTCAACATTCTGAAACTAATCATCCTCAGTTTTCTGATCAGTATCCACCAAATTTCAAATTAAGATCACAGATAAACTTGCTTCTTTAAAATCAAATTTAAATAAACTACAGTCAATTTCCCATCTCGAGACACACAACCGAATGACGCATAACTCTCTACAATCAATACATCTCTTGAATATAATTTAAAAAGTGATTTGAAGAGCTGTATTGCATTCAGATTGGTCCTTGGCGAGTCGACAGATATCACAGATCTGCCAAATTGGCAGTTTTCATACGTTTTGTTTCACCTGACTTCGTTGTTAAAAAATAATTATTAGATTTGTTAGCACTCAAGAGTTCATTTTAATGCATTTTTAATACCAAGGTGTCGATATTAAAAAAATGCATTAGATTCCATAACAAAACTTTTGATGTGCCTCTTAATAAACTTGTAAGCATTGCAATTGATGGAGCTCCGGCAATTCTGGGTAAGAAAATCGGTCTTATTGGGCTTTTAAGAGATGATTCTCAAATTTCACAATTCCTACCGATTCACTGCATAGTTCACCGATAACATCTCGTTACAAAATATTTAAAATATCCTGATGTTATGAAAACAGTGTCACACATTGTAAATTCCATTCGCACCAATGCAAGAAATCATCGACAATTCAAAAATTTCCTTGAAGAATTAAGGGACGAAGAGCTTCCAAATGACATTAATTTCTTTGGCATTGTTAGATGGTTATCTAGTTACAACGTATTAAATCGATTTGTTTGATCCGATCACTGCATTTCTAAAAGAAAAGGAAATAACCTATTCAGA
Source organism: Trichonephila clavata (assembly GCA_019973975.1). Classification (NCBI taxonomy): domain Eukaryota; kingdom Metazoa; phylum Arthropoda; class Arachnida; order Araneae; family Nephilidae; genus Trichonephila; species Trichonephila clavata. Next base: position 118,436 of record BMAO01005401.1, read on the forward strand.
ATGAGACGAAGAGGATTGATTACAAGACTTAATGTTTTTGACTGATTACATGGAACATTTGCAAACATTGAACTTACAATTGCAGGGGAAAGATAAAATAATATCTCACAGTGTATATTTAGTTTCCAAACTAACTTAAAACTTTTTCAAAAGGACATTAAAAATAAAACGTTTTGTCATTTTTCACGAATTAAAAAAATTTGCTCCAATATTAAACAAGAAAATCTTAACGAGTATATAAAAAAGCCAGAAGGAAAACTGACGGAATTCCAAAATAGATTTCAAGACTTGAAATATTTTAAATCGTCTCTTGATTTTTTTTCTGAATCCATTTGAAATTAACATAATTCAAGGTGAGTTTTCCGTTTCCAATATAATTATGACCCAAAAAGCATCTGGAGAATTAGAATTAATAGAAATGCAAGAACTACAGTTAAAATATTCGTCGACTCCGATTACTGAATTTTGGAAATTTGTATTAGAATGGAAGTAACCTGAATTAAAAAAGGCTGCTTGTCGTCGAATTATTTCAATATTCGGAACAAAGTACTTAATGTGAATCATTTTAATCCACTTATTTCCATTTTATTAAATTCGTAAAATCCAAACACCTATCAGTATTAACTAACCTAATTACTTAGAAGTTCTGTCACCAACTATTCACTAAATTTTAAAGAATTATCAAGAGAAGTAATAAATGTGTTTATGCTTTTTAATATTTAAATTTTATTCACATATTTTGTACTTTTATTTATGTTTTCAATAAATGTAATATCTGTAAAAAAAAAATTTATTCTTTTTTTTTGCATACCTTTTAAATACGTATTCAATTGCGGCTTGCGAAAAATTTCAAATTTTGAAAAATGGCTCGGACTATCAAGGAGCTTTGCCACCCCTGTGACGTTAAAAAATTCGTACGTTTTATAGCTTAAATGCAATGGACAGGTAGCGCCATCTATTACGAAAATAAATACTAAAAAGAAAGTCGCATGAATTTCTTAAAAAGAAAAGGACTTGATTTTTTCCCCTGAAATGAAACATTAATGGAAGAAAACGAATAAAACGTCTCTTTTTCTTAAATAATTCCAATTTTGTGACATCAAACTAAACGAAAAAAAAAAACAATACCATGATTATAATTGAGAAAAAACTGTTTGGGAGAATATAGTAAAAAAATTCAAAATAATAGATATATTTTTATTTCATTCTTTACTTTATTCGTATCAACTCTGATTTTGACATTTTCAAACACGTAACGTTACTAACAAAAATCATCTGGAACGGAATCTATCTTCCTCCTCAAAGTTAAGAAGTCGAAGAAAAAACTCTAAAATATTACAGAAAATGTATTACATGATAAAAAAAAATAAAATAAAAAAAAACGCACGAAGAAATAGAAAGTAATAAAAATTTATAATCTATTAAATTTCAAATTAATGCTCAGATTTAACTAAAATTATTAATTCCTTGTGTTAAGACGTTACTAAGCAATCAATTACTCAAGGATGATATAATTAAAATGTTTTTAAATAGGGAATCTTTTCTCTTTGAAGCGAATGAGTAACGAAAGAAAGAAAACTATTCATTTCCATCGTTCAGTAATAAAAAAAGAGGCGCCAAGGAGAATTGAGTAATTCTGTCCACAAATGCTTGACAATATATCATGAAGCATTGCGTGTAGAAGCACAAGGAGATGACAAAAAAATAGTTTTATTTTATTTTTTATACATTAAAACAAAGAAAAAAAATTAAAATTAAAAAAAGGAGTTCCAATGGAGATTTCACATTGGAGTCAAACAAATATATTCAGTGTAGTTAAATAATAGTTGAATTCAAAATATAAAGTAATTTTCACTTTTTTGACTCGTTAATGTAACAAACGTGTGACTTGAAAAAGCTGGATCCCACAAATACAGATCAAACGAAAGAAACTTAAGTATCTAAATGCATGCCGCTGTCATGGCCTGCGAGTATCTGATATACACTGGTGTGCAAAAATTAAGGACGAGACGGTTTTTTTCAATATAACTTTGTACAAAAGCATTCCAAATATACACATTTAATACCGTAAGATCCCCAATACGTAAGGACATGAGTAATGTAAGCAACACTTACCAAAAGAGAAATCAGAGGGATAAAAAGAAGCTTTATTGAAAAAGTAGCATGGAGCGCAATGCGACTGAAGGCCGAAACATCCCTGTGATGGGTGTCCAGCAAGAAATATCCGGTCTTTAGTAGGGGATATGATCTCCCCTGACTGCTAGGCAGGTTTCACAGCGTCTGCCCATGCTGAGAATGAGGGTGTCAATGAGTTGTCGAGGCATTGCTGCCCATTCGTCTTGCAGCGCCAATCGAAGCTCCGGAATCGTTATTGGTGGTAAGGTACGAGCTGCCAAGCGTCTGCCTAGAAAATCCCATACATGCTCGATGGGATTGAGATCCGGAGATCGTGCCGGCCAATCCATACGTTCAATATCCTCACTCTCTAAGAGCTGTTCGGCAGCTACTGTGCGATGACATGGTGCATTGTCGTCCATGAAAAGGAACTGCATACCCATAGCGCCTCTAAAAAGACGCACATATGGAAGAAGAATCTCGTTACAATAACGGGTCCCGTTGACTGAACCTGCGTCGAAGATGTGAAGCATGATGACTCCCCAAACGAGAACACCGCCACCTCCATACCTGTCCGTTTCAATGAGGTTCGAGGGATGATTGCGGCTTCCCCGCTCTCTCCAGATGAGTATGCGATGAGAATCGCTACTCAGACTGAATCTGCTCTCCTCTGTAAAGAGTACTCGTCCCCATTCATTGTCTCTCCAATTCCGGTATTCCCGGCACCACAGAGAACGCCTTCTCCGATGGGCAGGCGTTAGAGGTACACACCGTACAGGGCGTCGTGCAAACAGAACACCACCGTGCAGTCTTCTGGCCACGGTAAAACGCGATATCGGCCGTCCAGTCGCCTGTGTCGTGTGTCTAGCGATTTCTCCCGCTGTCTGCCGCCTGTTTCTTCTGGCCTGTAAGGCAATATACCGGTCATCTGCGGGTGTGGTTCCTCGTGGACGACCACTACTGAACCCCCGGATAGCTGTTCCTGTAGTTTGAAATTGTCTCCAAAGTCGTGAAACGATGCTATGAGCAATTCCGAACTCTGCAGCCACACTTGTCACACTACGACCTTCCTCCAACTTCCCAATGATTCGACCTCGGGTAAAAGCATCCAGATGTCGTCTAACAGATTGATTATTCGCCATTTCTCGCTGAGGCAGCAACTCGGTGTGATTTTAACTGCTATACGGTGTGCAATCTCTTTGCCAGAAATACTAATCTTACACCGACAACATGCTTTACTACTCAGACACTCCCCCATTACGTCTACCTGCATATCTGCGCATGTGCTACCGTACATCACCTCACTTAATCTCCTGATTGGTCTTTCTGTCCGCTCTGCCTCTTCGTTCAGCTGATATGCTAATTTTTCGACTTCGTCCTTAATTTTAGCACACCAGTGTAAATGTTGTTTGGCAAACAACAATAACCTTATTAGAAATAATAAAAGACGGTAGTAAATATTCTTAAGATTATGCACATTTTTTTGTCTTGGTATACTACAAAATTTCTTAATATTTCGGAACCACTCTTTGGCGCTTTATAATCGGAATAGATATAAGAATGTTTCAGTAAAATATTGATCAGGTCCTAATTCCCAGTGGCGGATTAAGCGGGTGTCGGACCTGGCGGCCGCCTGGGGCCCCCAGCTTGATGAGTGTTAAGGCCAGTGACAAACCAACCACGCCACCTTGGAACAAGAAATGAAAAGAAAACAAAGATACAATGAAAATCCCGGTAGAAATTTATCGAGATGTAAAAAAAATCCTAATGTAGAAAAACCTTTGAAAATATATTTTTAACAATACCAATATCGAATGCATCAGGTGAATGATCGTTTTTAGTTTTAAAACGTGTTAAAAATAATTTAAGAATTACTATGGGAGAAGAGAGAAAGTGAACAACATGGCCATATTATATACAGAATAAAATGTTTTGGACAAAATAGATATGGTGAAAATAATTGATGAATTTGCCAAAGAGAAATCAAACTGTATAGCAAAACTGTAAGCTCTTATGTAAGGTTTTTAATTTTTTTCTTCAGTTAAGATTTTTCTTTAGCCGATGAGTTTTTTTTACAATACGTTTTATTTTGAGAATTTAAAGTAATTGACTTATTTCACTATTTTAGTGTTTCGACTCTTAAGCCCATGGGGCTCAAACCTTTTACCGCCAGGGGCCTCCAACTACCTTAATCCGCCTCTGCTAATTCCTGCTCTTATTACATTCAAAATTATCAGATATTTCTCTCAAGAATTTTTATAAATATTAAGCATTTTAAAGATTTTTTTAAAAAAAATTCTGTATTCTTTTAAAAAAGTTTTTCTCGGTATTCGTTTTTTCACTTAGTACTTCTTATTTTTCGCTTTAACAATGGCTCAAAACAAAAACACTTGATTAATCCTCGCGTTGTAGCTACAGACGCACGCACACACACACACACACAAAAAAACTAGGGTAATTAATATATGTATATATATAAAGGAGCTAAAAGTTTGTGTGAAGCACGAACTAATAATTATTTACAATAAAACTGGCAGCTTATTGTGTTTTCTATCCACCCTAAAGGTGGCACACTGCAAAACGCGAATGTGGCATAGTAAAAAGAAGCCATAGAATGTGAAAAATATATTTGAGAGATCGGCAAAAAAGCCCAAACCTAATGAAGCTACTGTGAAGTTGTACCCAAAAGGGTTGGACACAAACCTACTTTTGAAGCTCTCTATATACCGTCTTATAATAATTCATTTTGAAAAAATATTCGGTAACATAGCAGTTTTATTTTAAATGTAGTTTTCATTTCCAGATTTTCATAAATTTCTGAGTCTAAATACTGTGAAATTTTTATGGCGGAAAAATAAGGCTCCTCTGAATTTTCCTACCGATGTTTTGAATGAAATATCTTTTCTTTTTCTGTACAATATATATATATATATATATATATTTAATCAAAATTTCTCTACAAGAGTAAATATATATATATATAAGTCAATGTTCTCCGCTCAACGTCTTACCTTCGAACCTTCCAGCTTTCGCCTTTCCACAATCAGTCTGCTTCTATTCGAGCTCTTTTGTAATAATGAACAACAAATAATAAGATGTTTTATAAGCCTTTTTGAGTTACAAAAATAAAAAGAAAGGTCTGCTAGTAATAGTCTAGCTAATATCTATCTTTATTCCTATGAAAATATAGACAATAAATCAAATCAGATTTTTAGATTCTTAGATGATTTAGTTATTTTTATAGTAATAAATTAAATTATATTCCTAGCTTTTGAAAATTTTCAGAGATTCAAGTACAGACTCGGATGTCAACCTGATCTCTAAAGGGGCTCAAAATTAAGAGATCCAATGCCAGCAGCCTTCATGCTGATTCTAGAGCGACGTTAAGAAAGACCAAAACGAATAAATAAAAAAAGCAAGGCCGTTAGTGGTAATAATAAATAATTATCAGAGAAAAGAGTTGCTGCATATATTTTAATTTTAGTGTACAAGAATTATAGATCTAAATAATTATGCATGTACATTATAAATTCCTAGGGCTAGCAAAAAAATCAGAAAAATGTTTTATTCCAATAGGTATTTTAAGCAATTTTTTTTGAAATATTACAATATTTGAAATAATGCCCAACAGCAGTATTTTCTCATTTACTTTAAAAATCATGTCATTTTTTTGCAGAAAGTTATTCATCAATTCAAAATTCGTCAAAGATAATTTATCCGAATTGTTTTCACTCCCGTTGTTACGAAGGTAGTAAAACTAAGTCAAATACTGCAGGAACAGTAACTTAATCTTCAAGTCTAACGTGTCGCCATCTACTGAACAAATAGACAGTTATTGTACAATTTTGAAAATACGAGAAACATCATCTTACATAGCCCATCAGAAATTCACTTGGAAAAATTAATCACTATGTAACTTAGTTTCAAAAAATCATTATTTTCTCCTTTCAGTGAATTCTTTTCTAGAGGGGGGTACATTTTAAACCCACCCCTCAAACTCTACTCTTGTGTACGTCACCGTCTCCGGGACATATATTTTGTCATTATCTTCAGGATAGAAAATCATATTCGTTTGTAAAAAAATCTATTCATTTATTATTTAATTAATTAATAAAGTCTACCAAATGCGAAAAATATTTTTATTAATTGTAGAGAGAGAAAAAAAAATTGTGAGTTAAGATAACAAGGTAAAATAACATAAAAATGAAATAATTCAAATTAGACAATTTATGAAACAATTTACAACACCATATTAAAATACTACTTTTGTTACTAGCCATGCTAAACATTTATTTTGCGCCTGAAATACAAGGTGTGGCTATTAAATAACGTGTCTGACGCTCAGGGCCGGACCGTAACCTTTGGGGGCCCTGGGCTAACGATATATGGGGGGCCCCTCAATAATTAAAATTTTTGCCTTTTTCCTAAAAAAATTATTGTGTGGAAAAGTTTTAAATAGATTAAACTTAAAGTTTTTCCCCCAAACAATTTAAATATGCTATAAACAATAACATAATTTACAAAAAAAAAATCTCTTCCTACACTTTTATGCTGGATATTCTTTTAATTGCTCATCACATTTTAAGTCTTTGGTGAGATCAATATTAATAGAAAGAAGTGATTAATAATTAAGCCTAATATTTGTTATTGTTGTCCTATATTTGTATTCTATGTAGGACATTTTAGAGTACGCACGCTGCGCTTCACAGCTAGTAATACGGAGCGTTCGAAAAATCTTTAAAATGGTATACAAATTTGGAAAAACCTCAACTAGTTTTTTTTCAAAAATTAAATTGAATATATCACTACAAGTATAGGACTCTAGCTCAGTTATCGATCAATTTTTAATTGAACACTTTCATTTACTAAATGTTTGTCTACATCATTTGAATAGTGATCAGTAATAGCGCCTACACTCTCCAGGTCGACGGTTCTCCTTACTTTGATCTTGCAAATCCATCAAAATTTTAAATTCCTTACTGTATTCTGCACATACTTGACTTCTAATTAAATCAAGGATTAGCTTATCTAAAGCTACAATAAGCGCTTTTCTTTTAAATTTTTCTGTCCCATGCACAGTTTTTACTGTGAATTTATCTGCAAATTTTGAAATAACTCGTCTCTAGTTCACATCGCTATATTTTGTTTCTATACTAGGACTTAATTTTTTGGCTGCGTCTTGATACTCCTTTAGTTTTTGATCTGATTCTCATGTCGTACATTCCTTATACAGTTTTTAATGACATAATTAACTTATTTCCTTCACAGGTGTCCAAACCCCAAGAATCTGTAATTTTTGTTAACTGAATTAAATATTTCTAAAATTTCTTCCCAAAGTATAATTAAAATGGCAGTTTCGAGTTTTGTTAATTTATTAAATAAATTTACTGCCTCTTTTTGAAAATCAATGTTTTCATTTTCCTTGTCCCTAAATGTCTTAAGAATATTTATGATATTACAATAATTACCTTTTGAGGCTTCAAAAGGATCGTAGTGACAAGACTATCTGGTCTGACTTAAACTTTTTAAGGTAAATTTAAGTTTAATTTCACGATTTAGAACTTTCTACCTATAGGTCGAAGTAGAAAAGCAAACAAACATTTGTTGCACTAAGCCAAAGAAGTTCACGATTTCAGTTGCAACCTTAACTGATTCTGCACAACTAGATTAAGGGAATGTGCAGCACACGGCACATAATTAGCCAATTTATTTATTTTTTGAAAAGCTTGCACACCATTATATGGACCGGACATATTGGCAGAATTGTCAAATGACTGTCCCCTACAATTATCCAATAGCAGTCCATTTGTTTTTAAAATTTTTTGTAGATAATTTAATATAAATCTGTGTGACTAATAATCTTAATTAATTGAGACACATTAAGTGGGACAAATCTGCTGTTTAATCCATCACTATTGAATAGTACTTTGTGTCATTGTTATTTATTTGAGTCTTAATTGCTTAATGATTTGCTTGCCCATGAACTCCGATTTTTGTCGTAATTCTCGCAGTTCAACATGTTCACGAATGAATGAGTCGAACTCTGCTAGCAGTTTCAGGGTACCCGTAAAATTATCATTATGAGGAGAACCAAAAACTTCCTCGGTACCTCTAAATTAGCACTACTTAACCTGTGGCCCACCGGACCATTCTGAGTGGCCCGGTATAGGTCCGTTGAAAAAACAAATTCAATTATTTACGAATAATTTATTAAAAATTTAGCGAGAAATTCTATCAATCAAGCAATCAAAGCTATCAATTTTGCTATCGGTGTCGTGCTGGTACAAATTGTGAAATAATTTTCTTTCTTTTTGTAATTGTAATGGTTAGTGATAACAAATAACAATATGCAGTAGCGACCATTTTAAAGGTGTAGCTAATTTTTAACTAACCCCATTGTATTTCCTGTTTCAAGACCATTGGGATCTTGACTATTTCGTAGGAAAAAAAAACATGGATCATCAACTTGTTTGATTTGTCGAGAAAATGTTATAAATAAAAAATATAATTTTGCTCGTCACTTTACTACAAAGCACACATTTTTCAATAGCTCTTATTCTTAAAGATCCATTTAAAGAGAGACGAGATAAATTAGTTTTCTTAAAAAAACACTTTGAAACAGCAATAAATATTTCGTAGGTGGTAATGTCACAAAAACACAGAGGTAACAAAAGCATCCTATAAAATTTAATACATTATATATACTGATAAACATATGAAATTGTTAATGATAAGAATTATTACAGAAATTGCTAGAGTGTTTCTTAAATGCTTCCGATGTACTCTTTGATGAAGTCAGTTATTTGTTCAGATATTTTTTTTAGTAAAATAAAAAATATTTGAATAAATTTGAAACAAAAATGCTCAATAAGAACAGACAGTTTAAACAGATAATACTGATTTCAGTCGGTAATTCAATAAAAACTCTTTGCTACCATCCTCGTTTGATAAATTAATATCTGAAATAAAAATATGTAAAACTTTGTCAAAAGAAAAAAGATCAAATTACCCAAGTACTTGGCAGCTTTGTTTTTAAGACAGTAAATATCAGACAAGGGGCTTGGGATCATTCATTAACGGAAATTGAAAAATTCTCCCGTAACTGGGTAAAAAGTGAATGAAACCTATATTTTATGAGTTTTGTCTGATAGAGTTTGGTATAGTTTTAAAATAAGATCCAAAATTATAAGATTTTATATTTTGACCAATTTTTCACATTTTAAATGTCCTTGATCTTATAGCTTCCCCCTCTCCATTAATCTTCGTGTTGCGGCCCGCGTAAAATACATGCCAAATGTATGTGGCCCGGCGTAAAAAAAGGTTGAGTACCCCTGCTCTAAATGCTAAACCTCTTGTAGCCAAATACTTTACTACCGCAATAACACGTTTGAGGACATTGTGGTAATGTTTTGTATGTTTCTTAGTTGCTCCTGTAACTGTTTAACCAAAACAGACTTATTTTCTTTTCGTGTCAACCAAACTAACATTACATTTTTATGTTCAATAGTATTTTTATGATTTTCTAAACAACTTGTTACGTGTTTACAATCAGAAAAGCCGGCTGTGTGTTAAGAATTTGTTTTAGAAAAAAGTTTGCAGGTCAAACAAAAAACTCTACCCCAATACCAGTTGAGTAATAAAGACAAGATCTCTCCAGCACTTGGCCATTTTTAAGTTTTTTAATGAAATGATTATTAGAAAATGATCTCTTTTGTTACTTGTATTCTCATAGAGAAACAGAATATGTATTGTTTGGATAATTATTTTGAAAATAAGTCATTTCATGTGAAGGGATAAAATCAATAAAATTATTACTTAGCGATTTAGGCTACGAGCCTACGTGAATAATCCTAATCTTCCTACTCCGTGTCTTCCTATTTAAATAATTTACAAATGTGTATTTGTACTTAGTTTTTACTTGAAACCAATAAACAGGAACCTAAGTATCTTTTAATTTCAGGTATTATGCATAGGGCATAGCACCAAATTAGTATAACATTGTAACTTAGAATTATTATTACATAAAAATAAATAGCTACAGAAATAGTGCCACTACGTTTGTATAAATGCTCTTTGCTCATCGGCGCCGCTCTATGATAGAGTCTCTGACTATTAATTTCACAGGGCTACAAAATTAAAATTTTGTAAAAGTACAAAAGAGGTTTTCAGTGATTTATAGTGTGCTGAATTCGAAAATGACCTACATTTTTTCCCATCACATCAAGATTTTTTGTAAAATCAATATCTTGTCCAAAACCCTATTTGAAAAGGAATTTTCTCAAACAATTTAGCCTGGGAAATTTGGCAACAGTGATTTTTTTCCAGTGAAATTTATGTAAATATTTTTCTTGATGAAGCAAATTAATTTCTCAGTAATTAAATGAGTGATTGAGAGAATATTAACGTCGCACTGTTCAGCTACACAAGAGATTTTGGCGATGGACCTCATAATTTTGAACCATGGTCAAGTGACTAGGATGACACTTCAGCTGCCCCCCCCCCTCCTAACTATCACACCACATATACGGGAGAACGTTTGAACTCTCGGCCGATTTAACATGCATCGCTCCCCTACACGGAGGGTTTTCATCGACGGTAGTCTCGAACTCATGACATGCCTGCCATGAGTCCGTTACCTTGGCCACCAGCAATTAGATGAAAACCATTGTTTCTAGACCTCACAAGCTATCTCTGGTCATGAGAAAAACAAGAAATTCGCTTGAGGTTTAAACATTTTCTATCCAACTATAGTGTAGTTTCTAAAAGAAAATCACAGCATATTATTTTAATTTTTTTTATTAAGGTATTTACAAATAATATATAGACGATTTTCGAAATTATAATTATTAATTTCCGCGTATTCGGTGGTAGGGCGGAATAACAAAAGTAAATTGCTCTTGCTCTCGAAAATAAATTTGATATGGTATTTCGGGTATTTTATTTTTGATTTGTGTGTATTTTTTACTGGTTTATTATTGTATTACTATATTGATTGTAAACACCTTTTTTTTGTTTTATATCTTCAACGAAGAACGGGGCCCCCTAGAACCCGGGGGCCCTGGGCTCCAGTCCATTTAGCCCATACGTAGATCCGGCCTTGCTGACGCTGTTATAGAAGAAATAGCATAATCGCCAAACGCCAGCGATCGACAGCTATTTAGCCTAAAACCTTCTGTTTCGAATACAGTACTTCTAGTTTTTTAAACACATCCGTGTAGCTCGGTGCTTCTCAAACTTTCTATACTTGCGACACAATTTTCAATCAAAATTTTCATCGCGCCCCCCTCCATACAATAACAAGGCATTCAAATTCAATAATAATCGACTTTGACGTAAAGCTACAACACGACCTTAATTTTTAATAGTACAAATTATCAAGATAAATATTAAATTTTGTTTATAAATTTATGACATGCCCTTAGGTTCACTTCTTAACTTAGTTCTTTTAGTGCTGTTAAATTATGAAATACATTGCGCAGTCTTAATACATTTATAAGTGTATTATATCCGCGTAAATGTGTATTTTATTGCTTCCTTTCAGTAAATTAATAATTTTAAAAAAATATTTTTTTGTTTTCGATTTTTCGATGTATTTCTCGTCCCCCTTGTAGGGTTATCATGCCCCCAAATGGGGCCGCGCCCCACAGTTTGAGAAACACTGGTGTAGCTGTAGTCTTTGTTCGCATCAGAGTTCTTTTTTTGTTTTGCCGGAAAAATGATAAGTATAAAAATTGTGAAATTTTATATGAAACTTGGAATATAAGTTTCAGTAGCGATTTTTCCAAGTTTCATATTTCATATTTCATTTATTGAAAAAGTGTATGACAATTAATGTTTATCGCGTGCTTGTGTTTTTAAGTGGTTTAAGCGTTTTCAAAATGGCCGAGAGGACGTAAAAATTGATTCATGCCTGGATCACCCTTCCACGTCAAAAACGGAAGATAATATAAAAAAATCGGTAATCTGGTCCGATCTGACCATCAGTTAAGTACTCGTGGGATTGTTGGGGCTGTAGGAATTGACAAAGAATTCATACAGTAAATTTTATTTAACAATTTTGGCATGCAAAAAGTCTGTGACGAAATGCTGCCTAAAATTCTCACATTTGAACCACAAGAAGCTCACAAAAATGTTTGCACGGTCACTTTAAATGCCATTAAAAATTACCCAAAATTATTGAAAAGGATAATAAATTGTGAGGAATCGTATTTTTTTTTTTTTTTTTGCTCCCGATTCGGAAACGAAGTGTCAATCCATCCAGTGTGTGTGTGTGTGGCACAGAGCCCATTCACCGACAGCCAATATATATATATATATCGAATGAGCAAATCCAAAATTCCAATTATTGATGATTGTTTTTTCGATATTCATTGGGTTTCCTGAACTTCAAACTAATAAACAATATCATTAACTTCAAGTTCTTGCTGAACTCCGTGAAAGAACAAGGTAGAAACGCTAGTATTGTTGAGGGACAAGTCATGGGTTCTCCACTAAAGCAATGCACCGGTTCATTGCGCAATGTTTGTCAAGAGTTTTCTAGCCGAGTACAACATCCCAGTATTAGAACATCCATTTTATTTTCTGGATCTTGGGCCATGCGACTTCTGCCTGTTTCCTGAGGTGAAATCTGCATTAAAAGGAACACGATATGAGCCTGTTAAAGCTGGGAAAGAGAAAGTGGCACGCGTTCTGAAGAAGCTCACACAAGACTTCCAGCACTTTTTCGAGAAATGAAAGATTCGCATGGAGTGTTAAAGGGATAGAGAAGGAGAGCATATTGAAGGTCATAATTAGCAAACATGTATAAAATCAAAATAATTTTTTATAGCATCAGTCTCGTTATTTAACAGTATCGAAACTAGCAATGAGACCAATAAATGAACCTAAAATTAACTCTAACGAAACTGCGATTAAATACATAATGCATGATTTCAAGCAATGTAAATGTTATTATTTTTTCCAGGAATAACATAGGATTTAATTCTTTAATAAGGGGAAAGAAGAAATGTATTGCAATTAAGATATGAAGATGATATTCTTTCTTTAGAATATTATTTATTCCTTCGAAATACTTCTTTCTACAGGTTTCGTTAAAGTCTACATTTGAAAATTATTTATCAAAATATTTGGGAGATTTCATGGGAGATCAAAGGTAGATTTTAAAATTTATGTTTGCCTCACAAAATCACACTAATTTTGCAGGGAATATGGATGTGTGTGAAAATATATTTAATACACTTTTTTTTAGTTTAAACCGTTTTGAGTTTTATTAATAATTACATGGCATATATTTTTAATTTTTAATACAAATACAAACGTTTAAAAATCTAAAAATGTTTGAGTCGATGCTGAATCAGAAATGGAAGGAAAAAAAAACGGTATTCCTCTTATTTTATATAATAATTATTAATATTATTTAAAAACAACGTGTTTTTAAATTTTTTTTTGAAATTTTGATGTATTTCCGGGAATGGAAAAACTAATTACTACGTTAAGGGTGACAAATGTGCACAAAACAGAATATTTCGCTTAAAGCAGCGTTCGGCAAACTGCTGTTCTCTAGATTCTGCTTTTATATACAATTAAAAATTATGTCTGCTGAAAAGAGTTATTGTTTGCCTTTCAAATTTATAAATATCTCTTGGGGAAAAAACTCATATTCAAATGCACAGTTAAATATTTGACTGGCTTTCTGACAGAATTCATAGTTAAATATGTATCTGATTTATCTTTTTTGAGATTTCCAGTTATATATTTGTGTTTTTAGTATTGAGATTCCAGTATTTTTTTTATTTAATGTTTCTGATTTTCTACTATGTACTTTAAATGTCCATTTTCTTCTATGTTGAATCTTGAAGGTTCGAGGTCGCAGTATGTGTTAAATCATGAAATTTGGTATATTTATATCATCTTCTGTAACCTTCTCCCCATCTCGAACTGGGGTCACAACGGACATTCCGGACACCCATAGTATGTCCGGTGTCATCTAAACGAAGGGGGGACAGAAGTAATAAAATTTTTTGGAAGATAGCGAACCTCAGGAGATGTTTTATTTCACTCTTGAGTAGTTACCTAAAGTTGAAACAAACTCTTTTCTGATCTCTATCATCAACAAACTCCCTTTGAAAAAAATTTGCCTGTTGAAATTGGCACAACTCAATCTTTTAAAATTAGCTCGTTTGAAATAGCAACAGGTAATTGTGTTTTTAATTTCGAATTATTTATTATTTTTTTTAGACTTAAAATTATATTCAAATACAGAAGTACCTCCTGTAAGGTGCACCTACGAATAATGCACAATTAATGTTGTTACAGGTCTCTTTGAATATGGACCTTGTGTATTTACCTCTTATTGAGGAAAATTCTATTTAAGTGATACTAAAAAAAGTTTTTTATTCTTTCTTTGTAAAATTTTTAAGATTTCGAAGACAAGTTTGTGTTTTTCTTAAATAAATTAAATATAGTATTGTCTTAATAAATCAATGCAATTTAACAGAGGAAAGGAACAGAAAAATAAAAAATTACTTTACATAAAAAATAAAAATGCTGGCTTAGGCTGACACAATGCAATAGGTTTCAAAAATATTCGTACAATGGAATATTTTAAATAAAATTCTGTAAGTACAAGATTTTAATACTCATTTTAAACATTTATGCTGTGATTAAACGTTTTCTATTAAGAATTTTCATTTTCATGAACTTCAAATTTAAAAAAAAACCTGTGATTAAGGTATTTATTTGTATATCATTTATTTAAAGATTAATACGATTTTAATTTCTAATTAAACTAATTTGTTTAGCATTAAAGGACAAAATACCCAATGTCTAGTCTGGTGGGTTTAAATTTCTGGCTCTAGGGCATATTGTGTCAAACGCAAGGTTCCTTATTGGAAGGCACTAATATATTTTTCCCTATTAATATAAAGTTTTACGAAATATTTTGTTGTAGTTGCCTTCATGAAAAAGTGAAACATAAAGTAATATATCTAGTTTAAAAAATATCTTTTGTTAATATATATATATATATATATATGTACGTGTATAAATTTATGTAATAAATAAATTCATATAAGTGAATAACGATTTTACCTGAAAAGATTACTCAGTTAAAAGAAAACTAGCTTATTTTAATGTCAATGAAATTATTTTGTTTATACGTATCCACAGCTGTAGGTAAGAGTACATGGTTTGTACAATTTCATTTTTGGATTAATTTGAAATAATATTAATTGACGCTAAATTGTTTTTTATATGACAGCCTCCATTACTAGAACGAGACGTGCATTAATGCTCCCAGTATTAAAAAAAATGCAATTTTTCTTGTTTATTATAAATTTTTATTTTTTTCTGAATCATCGATTATGAATAATTTTTCAGAATCATTATGTTATGTCAATATAGAACGGGTTTATAGAAGGGTTATTTTTTTATCTCTCTTTTTATACATCAAGATAAATTTAGCAATATTATTTCATAATTATAAATATTTCTTATTAGTAATTGTGTTATTGCTGATCGAAGCATTGAAAATGCATTTCTTAAAAATTCTTTTCGGATATTTAAAGTTTGTGAGTTAGGTCAGTAATACTTGAGTTGTTTCATGTTTTCTTTCTTTTTTAAGTTTAAGAGAGATAAATTTAGTAAAATTATTACAAATATATTTTCAAATAAAATTGCACACACATGTGTTAATATTTAAATGTTATCGAAAATATCCCGAAGTGACATTTTTTGAGGAAGCTAAAAGACAGAATTTTATTGGACTGAGAAATGTGGTTTTTTTTATTATTATTAATATAATAATGATAAAAATAGTCTAAAACTCGAAAACTGTATAAGATCGTGGTGCGAATTAAAGACTAGGCTAAAAAAAACTGTACTATTGACGCGGAACAACAAAATGTATACAATCCAGAGAAAAAGAGATGATGCGCGTCATCATTGAAAGAATGATTGCTGAAGTACAACTTAGCCAGTCAAAATTTGTTATTCAGAGGAACTAGTACGAAGTTGAGGTAATGATAATTTTTAAAGGCCATTGAATAATGGCCAAATTTGATTCGGTTATTTCAGAACACCTTAATAATGTCAGTAAATGCAAAAATAACAAAACACGTATTCCACAAGGCAATATTTTCAAAATGAAATAATTAATATTTTAACCTTATCTACTTGTAATGAGATTACAAGCATTGTGTTAAAAGCCAAATATTACACTATAATTCTTAATTCTACATTAAATATTAGTCACACAGAACAAATAAGGTTTGTAATTTGATGTGTGAGCACTACTGAGATGGTAAAGTATATAGTTTAGAATTTTTTCTAGGAGTTTTTAGGAACCTGACTCTAAAATATTTTTCAGATATGGACACATTCTCTATTAAATCCAATCTCTGAAAAAATTGATTTCATACCAAAAATATTTTGACAAATTTGCTTCTCAAAAAGCCACAAAAATTATTTGATAATTTGTTATTAAGTAGTCTTTGTAGAATTAGTGATTTATATACTTTTCGTTTTACGAAATCTATTCTTTAGTACTTTTTTATTAGATTATATTATTTTTATTAGATTATAAAATGTCTGTTTTTATTTCAAAAGTAATATTTTTGCTTGCTTATTATTTTGTTAAAAGTATTTTGTAGCTATCATAACCTATTAGTTGACCAAAAAATAATAATAAAGTTTTGCACTACAAATTTTATCTTTGCATTTCTATATATTAATGTTTTACTTTCTACTCGTATACAGGTAGATGAGTGTATAACCACAATGCATAAGTATTAAATTAATAATTAAGTAAATAAGTATTGTAATAAGTAATTAAGTATATAAGTATTTTAATAAGTAATTAAAATATAAGTATTTTAATAAGTAATTAAATATAAGTATTTTAATAAGTAATTAAATATATAAGTATTGCAATAAATAATTAATTATTTAAGTACTATAACAAGTAAATATGTAAGTATTATAATAAGTAATTAAATATATAAATATTAAATATAAGTGTTAGTCAAAATCTCTTAAAAACTCTCTAGAGGGGCGGCACATTTGATCTTCGCACGCGGGTGGCCGACACCCTATGATCGGTCCTGGACTCGACTATGATTCTCGACTATTTCAACATCTCTGCTGGTTACAGAATTTCGACTAAAACTTACAATTAATTATTATTTCAAAACTAAGCCACCATTGATTCTAAGCTGCAACCCAAGTTCTCAACAAATTTTTGCGAAAAATGAAAAATAATGTAAAAGGGTATATCGATATCAAATTTTACGAAATTAAAATAAATTTAAAATGAGAATTAGTACGAAAGGCATAATTATTTATTTTATCAGTAATATAAAATTTTTATTTCCTTCATGCCCCCTTATTTTGCTCCAAAAACACCATCCAACAAATTTCTTTCCCTTAGATTCTAAGCCGCAACCGATTTTCAGTAGCATTTACATTGGCAAAAACTGCGGCTTAGATTCGAGTAAATAAGGAAATTCCTCCGCTTTAATTAAGCTTTCACTATTAAATTTTTCTTAAGTATGTGGTTTCAATCTGTGTTTACGATTAAAAGTGATAATATATAACTAGTCTTTACTGCATAGTTGTATTGTTTTCAAAAAAGTTTGGGGGCTGCGGTAGCCTAGCGGTCAAGGTAACGAACTCGAGTCACACACACACATATGAGTTTGAGCCTTGTACCAATGAAACCGATGCACGTGCCAAATGTGTCAAATCTAAAACGTCTTCCCATTGGTGTGGTGTGGAAGTTAGGAGAGGGGGTGCCAGTTCAGGTGTCGACGTCGTCACTTGACTATGGTTCGTCGCCAAACACACCCTCAAGTAGATGAACAGTGAGGCGTTAATATTCACTCTCACTCCCTCACCCAGCAAATGTAGTGTGAATACATCCTCCCCCATTTTTTAAGAATTAATTTCAATTCCGACAACTCGTCTTCATAAAGTTTCGCAAAATATTTGTCATAGTTTGTTTTTAGATTTGTGTCATATACTTTTTAAAATTATATTCCTTAGAAACTGAAATACAGTTTTTACATGTCAGGCACAATATTTTATTCTTGCTGTGGGCATAAAAATATTGCAGTTCCCATTTTTCTTGAAAATTATGATGTTCATTTTCCGTTCATGTTTTCTTAGTCTGTTCTTGAAGATTGATTATGTTTTTCTTAAATAGCTTTTTAGTTTAATATGAATAAAAACCAAAATCCACTTTCATTCACAAACTATTGAGTAAACACTACATTTTGTCTTGGCCATATAGGATTCTTAAATTTGAAAAAATAATATTTCAACTGCTTCTGCACTATTCGTCTCTCACTGGACACTTCAAAGAGAAATAAAAGTAGCACACACGATGCATCGTATGGAATCTATAACAAATAATATTCAAAAATGCATTTAAGAATACAATAAAAATTAATTTATTATAGCAATTAAATATGAAAAAAATTAATAAGTTATATAAAATAATTTTCATTTAAAGGCTATTTCTATAATTAAAGAGGATTTAAAAAAAAAAAAATAGATAACAGGTTTTAATATTTTGTAAATTTTTAAAAGTTTACCTGAAATAAATTTTAAAACTTAAAAAAAAAACCCTAAAAATTGATTTTGTAGACTGTAATTAATATTGTAAAATGTTTCCGTGGGCCGCAACCTATGCGCTGGCGGGCCGCTTGTTTGACATGCCTGATCGAGACCAATCAGAAGAGGTGTTCTTCGAAAGTCATGTGAGTTTTTGAACTTTCAATTGCTGCTTGTTCTCATTTTCAGGGAAATTGGCGCGCGTTACTTGTTTTTATAATGTTACTGAAATCGTGTTTGTCCATCGTCTTAGTAAATAGTCCTGTGTTGCGTGTGTGTTTATACTTATTGTTTACGTGAAGTCCTCGTCTAATGAAAATAAATGTAGAGTAATAGCAACCAGTATCCTCCCTTCTGTCAATATAAGATTACTACATCCATTATAGATTAAATGATCACGAGTTAAATTTAATACATCACTCCACTTGATGGATCTTTTCATATAGCAGGTAGGATGTCTACCTTGAAGATATTATTAGTATTTGAATTTTTGAATATGTTTATTTAAGAAATTATGAAATTTGAAATATTCTGATATTCTAAATTGATTCCAATTTTTTCATTATTGGTTTTTGAATGATTGATTATAAAATGTTATTTTTACCTTTTTGAAGTTTCAGTCTAAATTTACTCAATAATTAATGATATATATATTTTTAAAAATATATAGTTCACACAATGATTATTTTTGAAATTTAATTTTGATGTTTTATGAGAATTATAATTTTATAGTTTTCAAATATTTTTGTATACATGAAAATTAAATTAATATGTAGGTTTGATATTTTTATGCCGAGAATGTTATATTGATGAAATTTATTTCGTGTATTTAATGGCGGTGTATTTAATGGTTGTGTTTATTGTGATAAAATCTGATTTACAGAAATGAGAAATATGAATTTTATTTTAGTGTTTAATATTAGAATTTTGTAATTTGCAGTTTAAGATATTTTTATTTGTATTAATATTCAAATTTTATATTTTTGGTATTGCATAATAATTAATTAAAACGATTCTTAGAGTTGGATTAAAAATATCAACTAATGAAAAAAAAATCTGTAGAGAAAAACGGTGATCAGAACAATATGGCTGAAAATGTTAATAGTACTACTAATCATATTTCCATTGAACCCTATATAATCCCTTTCAATTCTTTTCAAATATTTTAATAGTACATATCAACAAAATAATAAGGATAGTACTTGGAAAATTGTAAATATATCTACATTTCTTAAGGGATCTGCTCCAACCCATTACATAAATTCTTGTCTAAATGTTTCCAATTTTGAAGGTTTTTGTTCTGTTCCCATTGGGGGGGGGAAGTTTTTTAAAACTTAACGTAGTTAATTTAGCTGATTTCTCACAACATCACTTAAAGAATAATCAGAAACAATATTTTCACCAAAAGCTTAATTGTGGAAGATAACTAGGTCTGCTCTCCCCCCCCCCAACTCCTTTTAGAAGTCCTTACAGAAGCAATGCCTACACAAATAAGACAATTAATGAGTATTAACCCTCCGACTATACCTTCATAATGGCTCATGGTAGCTTAATGAAAGTTTAATGAAGTTTAATGAAGATAATTAGGCCTCAAAAAACACTTACAAGCAAATCAAGAACCCATTCGCCCTAGACAAAATACAATTATACCTAACCTCACAACTTTTTTAGAACAAACTATCCAAACTTTTCGAGGTCGCGTCCCAACCGTTTACCTAATCCCATTTTTACAAGTCCAGGATTTAGGCCCAACCCCAACACACACTTCAACATTGAATACTCCATGCAACATTTGTACCAGACAAAGTATTCCCAATGCCTATCATTAGACACAAATATTTCCTTTTAGACGAACACAATTTCGACCATTTTCATGGGACTCACCTTTAACTACTAACTCTGCTCATTAGTCCCCTCTGGGGCTCATCTTCAATAGATGAGTACGGGTGTCACAATCCCGAGATGCCCTAGTGATCCTTTTCTCTTTGTGACCCTTATTTTGTCATCCAATTTTCTCTTTCTTTTCTTTTCCCGTCCAGACTACAGTATAAATAGTTTGTTTAAAAACTTCAATACAATTACATATTCATTTGTTATTTAATTGTAATATGTTAATTGTGGGAGCAATTTGTTGGATTACTTATAATTTACGGTAATAGTTTTCGTTTTATATTTTGCTAATTTGATTACATTTGTTAATAATTTTTCCCTTCAATTTTTTCAATGTTAGTTTTGTTTATATTTTACTAACACCGTGTGCGACGTCTCGTAAGGATAGAGGGAGACTTCGTCCATCGCCTACCCAACTTTTCAGATGAATTTTTAAATACTTTTTTGTTTTTTAACCCAACATACATACAGGGAATTTTTTAAAAAAATTAATTGATCATTAAATTCTATTTTATGTACATAAAACATAAGAGTAAATATTAGTTTACCTATTTAAATAATAATTGCAAGTATGTAATTATCGATGTATTTACAACGAACACGCATTACGATGAACATAATGACATTTAAAAACACTGTAACAAATCATAAGAACCTTTTGTATTTGTATATTTTTTTTTACAAAAACTCTTGAAACAATATCCCATTCCCGTCAAGGTGGTACTGAACGAACATGTGTTTCATATTTCGGATTACATCTATAGCAGAGAAAAATGCACTGAAGGACCAGACACTTGTAATTGTTACTATTTATTTGACGAACCCGAGAAATATTTTATCGTGAAACAATTGGATGAAGTCGTCGTACGGGATGGGACAATACATCATAAAGATTGTTTGAGAAAAGCTAAATGTCAATGTTGGAGAAGGGCATCTACTCTACATAGAACACCAGATACTTCATAAGCTCACTACTTTTGTTTAACCATCATCTCATTTACTTGTCCAGTTTATGGTGCCGCTTGAAAGTTTATTTCAAAGTTTTTTATTTAGAATTTATCGTATCTACCTACGCCCGTCCGTGTCTTACCATGCCAGTCGTTTCGGCTCCATGCTTTTGTCGACGAGATTGCTTAGTGTGTGGTCGGGGGGAAGAACCACCCCATGATTGTGCGATTCACGTTTTATTGGAATCAATGGTATTTCAAGAACGAATGTTAAACGGTGATTGCACCGAAGCAAGATTGGAGGAACTTTTACAGAATGGAAACTATTATTTACCCCGAGCCATGCATATGACGGACAAAAATAGCAAAAGTTGGCAAATCATGTACAACTTGATCAAAAGTATTTTTCCACGACAAGTTGGAAAATCTTCACAACCTCAGAATGTGCAATGAAGCATGGAAAAGTTTTCCACCCCTAACTGTAAAATAAATCTTATCAACATTGTTAAAAAAACATTTTTTTAATTGAAAATATAAAAACTCGACAGCATATAATTGCAACTCACACACGCTCAGTGTTTTCTCGATTCATCATGTGGTTCAAAATTCTTTTGCCCAATCAACACTATTCATTGGCTGCTATGCTTGGACGAGATGGCAAGCTCTACTTTCGACTGGTCGACGTTGGAGCTCTGTTGGGTCGATCCAAAGTGTACGAATTTTCCAAGCGTTTCGACAATTTGGTCATTCAAGGCAAAGATGTGCTGCCGGTCTACAAACGATATCCAATCATGGCTCAAAAGTCAAAACTCGTGACTCCCGATGTCGTCTTTAACATTTTGGATGCCGAACTGTCGTCGCTGGCCACAAGTTTTGCCACTTGTCTCAACATGGGCTTTGCTTTGGTAGAGAACCCAGGCAACCTGTTTGTGGAAAGCTACAAAACCTCACCCGTCTTGCAGGTTCAAGACTCTCCCGTCCCCGATTCAGTCTTGGTGAGGAAATGGATCCGAGACTTTATTCAAAAGGTGCAAGAAATGCGCCAGATGCAATCGCAAAACGCCCCCAAGACACCTTTAGAGATAGCGTATCATGCCTTTTTTAGGGCTGGGGTAAAAATGGAGCCTCCTGAGGGAATTGCACTTGCTCCGATAGTTTCTCCACCTGAGAGAATTCCTACACCACCTGCTAAAAGTGCCTCTCCACCTGTTGAACGACCAACTGAACCTGACAGAATTCCTACACCACTTGCTAAAAGTGCCTCTCCACCTGAGAGAATTCCTACTCCACCGGCTGAAAAACTTATTGAATCCTTTCCTGAGAGACCAGACACACCTTTGGAGATGGTGAATCCCTCTCTTTTAATGACTGGAGCCGAAGTCGAGGTGACATCACGCCTTCCTACTCCACCCCTGATCACTCGTTGGGACAAGAGTACACAGACAGATTCTCCCAGCCTTCATGTCAAGCGCCTGGAGCTTGGCAATAGACTCCTAGAACGACAACAACTCTTGTCAATAAAAGACTCGTCAACAAACAGGAGACTCCAGTTCAACAGACTTCTCCCCAAAACATTGTTTTGTGGGTGCCCAACCATCATCCTCTTTTGAAATTGGGTAATAATGGATTCATCATCGAACTCAATAGTGTAAACAGTGTCAATAAATAATTGTTTATTTTTTAATAATGTGTCTGTTTTCTTTCATACCAGAAAAATGGGAGAGAGGGTCGAAACCCATTCTCCCCTTATTTTGGTTCTTTACATGCCAAGTTTGGGTTATAAAATGGACCTTTGCAAATTGAAAGGTTCCCTATTTCATCCTTGGGAAACCTTATAAAAATGGGCCAATCACAGAAGCCACTTCCGTCTTCTCTCTATTATAATAGCAGGGTTCAGAAGCTCTCTGCATCATTCCACATCTAAGACCACCAGATATGGGATGGAGGGCTGCAATGCAGCCCAGCCCGTATGCCCACAGACCAACCACCTTCAACCGCCATCAACCATCTCTGCATCATTTATTCATGAGACATGGAGGACGAACTAGCCTTCACATTATACCTGGCCAAGTACCAAGAGGCGGATATTGGAGATTACATCACCTTCATGATAAATTTTCGCAAGTGTTTACAGACCTTGAAACCTTCCGAGGTGATTACCCTCCAAGCCGTTTATGCTGTGGACATTGGAGACCTTTTACAAAAAGTGTTATCAAATCACGAACCCCACGACCTACCTTCGTTCGAGTGTTTTACATATGCTGAACCATCTGATCTGCAAAGTGATTATCTGGAGCAGCCGGCTGCGAAAGGAAAGGGGTTGTTTATCCAAGCCCTATGGACTGTCCTGGTCAAACCGAAATTGTATCGATTGGCCTATAAAGCTTGGAGACAACACGGTCTCCAACAAATGAACCCCTGGACTCTATTGGCTCAAGCAGTGTTGGATGGGTGCTATGGGTTGAAATGGCCTGAAAGGGTCTTTCAGGTACCAGACTCGTGTTCCATCTGTCTGAGTCCGATGCATTGGCCAGAAAAGACGCATTGTGGCCACGTATTTCACATGCGTAGCTTGCTGCAACACCAGGACGTTCGTAACACCTGTCCCCTGTGAAGAGCACCCAACCCATTGAAAGCACCCGACCCATAGAGGTAGATATTGTATTGAGCCCCAGAAAAATGGGAGAATGATTGCTGGAAAGCAGCATAGTTCGGGACCAGCAATCATTCTCCCATTTTTTCGGGTTAATATACATGCAAAGGCTGTAACCTATTAAATTTAACACTTGTGAAAAATTACGCTACCATGTCTCAAAAATAATATTTTCAGCACAAGTCTCTTTTTCCAACCAAGGTTGAATTGAAAGTAATACTCATGAATCCTTTTTAATATCATGGTTGAGTATCCTTATCAGTAGCATCGACCAATCAGAAGCCTTCCCTTTGCTATAAAAGCGGGGCACTCGTAGCAAGAGAGCTCATTCAATCCTCACGATGCGAGATGATTTCACTTTTGCGTAGTGTCTCGTCAAGTATTCGTCCCCCGATTTTAGGGACTTAGCTAGATTTTTAAAAGAATACCGGAATCGTCTGAATGCCTTGCAGATTCCTAACGTTTTAACGGTGAATGCCTTTCGACAAAATTTCCACGACCTTGTAGCCTTGTGCAAAGTACTCTGTCCATCGGGGCAATGTAAAAAATTAATATCGCTTCCCTGTCTCTGCTTCTACGAGCCTTCCAAACCACCGGACAATATACTGCATAGGATGGCCAAAAGTGGTCATGGCACCTACATTCGGGGCATATGAACAGAATGTTTGAAACCCGACTTGAACAGAAAGGCGACCATGGCCTGGTACTTTGATGGCTCTCAAGATTTGGATCAATGGCTGACGCTGGGTCACACGGCTCTTCAACTCTTGTACAGTGTCTCCTTTCCAGATCCCGTGTTTCAAGTTCCCGACAAGTGCCCCATCTGGCTGGAGACCATGCATTTTCCCCACACTAGTCAATATTGACATTCGTTTTACAAAGGTTGTTTAGAGCGGGTCCAGAGTCCCACCTGCCCCCTATGTAGGCAGACTGTTTGAACTTCGAGTGTCAAACCCAAAAAATGGGAAGAATGTGATGAGCACATTCTTCCCATTTTTTTGGGTCCCTCCTCACACCAACGTTGGCCAATGTCTTGGGAAATTTCCTTTTGCCGTTGAAATGATTTTTTATTTTCATCCCCTTCAAGAAGCAAGAAGCATTCTCGTCACATAAAGTCGCAACTCCATCAGCCAGAAATAAGAAGCATTCTACAGTAATAAAGAAAAGCTTACCTACTCTACATATACTATACTAAAGAAAAAGATTTCATACCCTACATACTTATTGCTAAAAATAACGTTAACTTCTTGGATCATAAGCTGCTAAATTCGTCGGGATATTGCGTCGGGATTTCAAACAGGTAAAAAACTTTGATGTGGGCACTTTTTTTTAAATATTTGGAAAGAATATGTACCCTTTTATAAGAAATATCCCTCCTTTTCATATGTTTTACCGATAAATTTGTATTTCCATTTCTTATGCTTTACGAATATAGGTTGTCCCTCCATTTCATATGTTTTACGAATATAGGTTGTCCCTCCCCTTTCATAGGTTTGACAGATAAATGTGTCCCTCATACGGTAAACATTGGTAAGTAAATAAATACCTCTCCCCTTTCAAAAGTTTAATAGATAAATGTCTCCCTCATAGGGTGTAGGTACATAAATGTACCTCATACGGTAAACATCTCGCTCCCTACTGTGGGAAGGAACATGTCGTAAGAAAATGCGTTAATGAAAGCAAATGTCCATCGCCAGGGCCAATGAGGACCTAGGCTGTCAGAAACGCAATATCAACACCCATCAACGTCGGACAGCTCCAATCAAATTGTGATGGGTGCTTACGCGTTTCACTAACCTTCTCTTAAATCTTTAAATATTTTATTTATATCAACCAATCTTCCGAGAGCCAAAAGTGTGACTTATGCAAACAAGATAGTTTCGGGTTTAGCGAGTTCGAAAAAGATATAAAAGGGGGAAATGAAATGAAGAGAAAGAGGTTGATTAAAAGGGTGATTTTGAGAGATTAGTTTATCTAGTGGAAATATATTCGTCGAGAGAAGAGTATTGAAAAGTGTTCATTAATTCGGTTCGGGACGGAACTGAAATATAGCTAAGATTGAAGCCGCTCCATAAAGCAATCCAGAATTAGAGAAACTTGCCTTAAGAAAAAGGTATCAGGTCAGTTATTTTCATAAATTAGATATAAATGCGTAGTTTGATTGTATGCGTTATTCTCCGTGGACTCAGTTAGGATTCCGTCGTTCATAATCAGATTCTTCTCGCACTCCACTGTAATTTGTTGTTCTTATAGTTTGAATAATATTTGTGTATTTCTCAATTAAGAAAGATAAATAAATAAGATTGATTTATTAATTTAGTTGTAATTAATTATGGATGCAACATATTCAGATTTAGATAATATGCGAAGGGGAGTTAATAATCATAGGGGTAGCGAAAGGCTACGACACTGGCGCCCAAACGAAATACCGGAATTAAGAGCAAGTGCAGGATTTAGAGTTTTGCCGGATTTATTTTTTTCGGGTAAAGAAAATGTGCCTGAGTTTATATCAAAAATAGATGACAACATAGCCTAATGACAAAGCCTAGATGACAAATAGCGACTGCATTTGCAACGCTTAAAAAGAAATTGTCAGATAGTTTTCCTGTAATACGGAATAAATCAGAGTTAGAGGCTCAGTTTTTTTCATCGAAACAACGGAGAGGTCAAGCCCCGTCAGACTTTATTTTTCAACTATTAAAAATTCATAAGGCTTTAGATTTGAATTATGATGAGATAAAATTGGTCGATCACATAGTAATGCGTCTAGAACCCCAAATAATGGATTATTTAGATGTTCGAAACCCCACAACGAAAGCTCAGTTGATAGAGTTGGTAGACCGGTATGAGGAACGTCATAGCCGCAGGGAAAACCAGGTTTCGAGCAATAATTTTGCTACACGAAGTTGGGATATGAGTAGGAATCATGAGGAAAGAAGGAATAATAGAAATTGGAGAGATACTGGGGTCGGAAATAGTCAAAATGATCAAAGAGGACTAGGCAGGGGTGCAAATAGTTTTTCTCGTCATAATTATCAAAATCAAGGATTCGAGGGAGGAAATCGCTACAATCAGCCAAATCAGCGAACAGACCGGTATCAGAACCGTAGGATGGTGGTTAGGAAGGGTCCTAGAGATGATTCAGCAAAGCAGAATTGGAGGCGTGTTGATTGCAACAGCGGAAGGCAGAGAAATGCCAATTTAAACTTTCAAAGAGATCGTATTGAGTCAAATCCTCCTAATAGAATTAAACTTAATTCATTACGATTATCACCAGTTGATCTTCCGTATGTACCCATTCTATTGCATGATGCTTTTTTAAAAGCGCTCTGGGATACAGGTGCGGAAAAGTCATTTATTTCAGAAAAAACATACTGATCATATTTTTCTTTTTGTCCTATTAAGAAATCGTTAGCTGAAGTAGTTACAGCTCAAGGGTCACAATGCAGAAATTTAGGCACAGTTGAGTTAAGATTTAAAATAAAGGAATTTTCGAAGTTGTGGAAATTTCATGTGATTGCTGAGATGCAAGATCCATGCATCATAGGTATTGATTTTATGTCACATGCAAGGATCAGTTTTGATTTTGTTAAAAAAATCGTTAATCATTCCGGATTCGCAAATTGAGAAATTGGCAATTTCGGACGAACCAGTACGGATAGATGTATTAAAGACTAAGTTAAATACAGGGCAAAAACAAAAGTTGGCGATTTTTAATGTAGAATGGGAACATCGCCCAGGTACGCAAAATTTAGTGGCTGATATGTTGTCTAGAAATCCGTTAGAAAGTAATGAAGAACCAAAGGTGTCTTGTGCGGTGATCAGATCGTTAGTATTATCGTCTAGAGAACAGTTGAGAGAGGAAAAGAGAAATGATCCGGAGTTGGGTCACATCGTACGATTTCTAGAAAATCCGGACGATAGTTCCATTAATGAGTCAGTCTGTAGAAATTGGTCCCGAGACTTTAAAATCATCAACGGATTGCTGTATTATGCAAAATATACAACCACACTAGGTGAATTAAGGGTATTTATACCTAAATAATTACGTAAAGATGTTATGCGAGAATTCCATGACTCGCCGATGGCAGGCCATTTAGGCAAAAAGAAAACCTACTTAAAATTAAAAGACGCGTGTTATTTCCAGTACATGAGGAAATACATTTATAAATATGTAGCAACCTACGACCAATGCCAAAAAGTCAATTATAAAAACGGATTAGCAGCTGGTCAATTAATTCCGATAGTAACGAATTTTCCGAATGAAATCGTATCTTTAGATTTGTTAGGCCCATACCCTGCAACTAGTCCAGAACGCTATAAATTTATTTTAGTAATTACAGATAATTTTTCTAAATGGGTTGAAATAGTTCCCTTAAGGAAAGCTTCGGCTAAAGCAATTGCCAATGCATTTTTTGAGAATTATATTTTGCGTTATGGAGCTCCTGTTAAGTTAGTGACCGACAACGGCCCCCAAATGATATCCGAAGTTTTTGAGCAAGTATGTCGCAGGTTGAACATAAAACACGTTAAAACTGTGGTATATCGTCCACAAGCTAATCAAACGGAAAGAGTTAATCGCACTCTTTTAAAAATGCTTTCGAGTTTTGTCGCGGATAATCACACTAACTGGGATCAATTTCTGCAAGAGTTCGGATACGCTATTAGGACAGCAGTACATGAGACAACGGGTAAAACACCGGCGGAATTATTTTTAGGTCGAAATTTAATCACCCCTTTTCAAAATTTAGTTATGGTAACTGATGGATCAGATTTAGTTTGTGGGAACATAGAAAGGTTGTTTGAGAAGGCTAGAATTCATACAAAGCGCCGACAAGAGAAGTGGGCGAAATATTATAATAAAAAGAGGCGTGAAAGTAATGTGAAAGTTGATGATCTAGTATTAGTTCAAACTCACCCGTTAAGTTCGACAAGTAAGAAAATAGTAGGTAAATTTATGCCAAAGTTTGAGGGCCCATATAAAGTTCTGAGTGTAAGAAATAATAATAATTTAGTAATTTTAAAATTTGGTAAAAGAATAACGGTTAATGTGGACCAGGTGAGAATTTACCATCAAAGAGAAGACAGTGTTGCCGAGTCGGAAAGTGACAATAGTAGTGATCATGGTGCAGTGACATCAGTCAGGTCGGATGATGGGCAGTCGAGATTGGTGCAATCGGAGAGTAGTGGGGGTTGTCGTAAAGGATCGAAATCAGGAAATGTAAATGGTAGTAAAGATATAGTTGCGAATAGACGCGATGGAGTGGTGGAGGTGAGAAAAAAACGTGGATGGACGGAATCTGCTGTTTCTTCGGGGGGGGGGGGTGTATATGATTTCAGGGAAAAAAGACCTTTCTGGACTGAAAGAGAGAAAAGAGGAAGGCCAGACTCTTGGAATGAAAACAAACAAAAGAAGAAAAGACCACAGACCCAGGTATCACGAGAAAAAAGATAGATTTCCTCGTCAATGCCCTCTAGTCCCTCCAGAAAGCGGTATAGAAAGGTGGAAGAAAATAGTTCTGAAAGAGCAGTTCCAGGACCATCCCACAGATTCAAGTACAATAGACCTCATCAGGAAAGGAGTTGTCCATACAATCTTCGGAGCCGACGTCGAGTGGACAACAGCCAAGTTCCAGTTCTCACAAAGGAAAACAACGCCTCGGCAGGAGCATATCAACTTCAACGGACTCGATGGAAGAGGAGACCCAGAAGGTTGGAGCGCAGAGTGGACAACCCTAGGACAAGGTCATCCAGCACAGAGGCCATGGTTGGAGACAAAGCCTGTGCAGATTGGATCTAAAGACTAGCCAGGTTGTATAATTCTAATTTGTTTGTTTTTCCTCTGACAGACAGTTCGGAGTATTTTCTATGTGGGCTAGTCTATTTTTTTTTGAGTAAAATTAGCGTACAAAAGCGTCACTGAGTTGTGTGCATTTTCATATCGGTTGAAAAGACTTTTGTATTTAATTTTTTCCAAATTGTGGAAAAACATTTGTTGAATTGCAATTGTTTTGCTACACATTAAAGACGAGGCTTTATATGTGAGATTACTTGAATTGTTTGTTGTAATATATTCTATGTAAAAAATGTATATATTTTTGTGTGTAATTATTAAGATGTATAAGTAGTGTCTGGTTTCTGGGCGCGGCAGAATTAGGAATACTAACAAAAAACATTAACAGCGCAGCGCGATTGATTGGGAATTTTTGAAAATGAAACCAGATAAAGGTTATTTTGTTATGAAACTATATATATATAATATAATGTATGCCATATTTTATGTCAATAAGGAAGTTGTATAAAAGTTCTGTGCATTTAATGTCATGTTTTAGAAAAAATTGACAAGGTTTCCTTTCAGGGCAGCAGTCCCTGAACATAGTGATGCGATGAAAACTTTGATGTCGTGAGGAGATATTAATGTAAAATTTTATTTATATTAGCACTTAAGTAAAGTGCATGATCAGGGTTTTTTCCTGGAAAGGTTTTTCCCTGATCTTCGCCCGAATGGGATGCACTGTAGGGATTGTAAATGTTTACAAGAGCAATAAATTAGAGGGGAGTACCCCTTTTGAATAGTCATTTCTGTGTGCTAGTTTAATTAAAGTTTCTAATGTTCGTGAGATAAAACTTTCTACAAGTTCAGTATTTTCAAGCATTATAAAGCTCGTGAGTTAACTTTCTACAAGTTCAGAATTTTTAGGCATGCTAAAGTTCGTGAGTTAACTTTCTACAATTTCAGTATTTTTAGGCATTCTAGAGTAGTTAAAATTTTGTGCAGGTTCAGTGTTTTTCAGATGTTAGGTAAATTAAGCGAGTTCTTGCAGGGTCGTTTAGACCTTCAATAAGTCACGCTTTTTTTCTCGGAGGGGGGTTGTGACAGGGGCTTACGCGTTTCACTAACCTTCTCTCAAAATCTTTTAAGATTGTATTTATTTGAACCAATTCCCGCTGAGAACTAAAAGTGTGACTTATGCAAATAAGATAGTTTCGGGTTTAGCGAGTTCGAAAGAGATATAAAAGGGAGAAATGAAATGAAGAGAAGAGGATGACTACGTGTTTTGATAGAGGAGTTAACTACGAGATTGATTGAGAAGGTGATTCTAGGAGTTTAGTTTAACTAAGTGAAGTTTGTTAGCAGAAGGAAGATAATTGAAAAAGGTTCATTAATTCGGTTCGGTCGTAACTGAAGATATCAAGGATTGAAGACGTTCTATAGATCCTTCAAGTAGAAAAGAATCCTGTCTTAAAAGCATATCAGGTCTGTTATTTTCCTAAATTAAGTTATAAATGCGTAGTTTGATTATATGCGTTATCCGCCGAGGTTTCAGTTAGTGTTCCGTCGTTCATAATTGAATTCTGAGCTCACTCCACTGTAATTTGTTGTTCTTAAAGTTTGATTAATATTTGTGTATTTCTATCATAAGGATTAATAAATAATAGTGATTTATTAATTGCGTAGTTATTAATTATGAAACCAACATTCTCGAATTTAGATAATGTGCAAAGGGGAGTTAATAATCATAGGGGTAGTGAGAGACTACGACACTGGCGCCCAAACGAAATACCGGAATTAAGAGCAGGTGCAGGATTTAGAGTTTTGCCGGAGTTATTTTTTTCGGGTAAAGAAAATGTATCTGAGTTTATTTCTAACATCGATGACAATATAGCCTACTATGAAATACCGGCGAATCTAGCATGTGCGTATTTAAAAGGTCATTTAATTGGGAGAGCGTTAGACTGGTTTGAGGTAATTTGTTTCGAGTGTGTAAATGAAGAACCGACTGCATTTGCAACGCTTAAAAGAAATTGTCAGATAGTTTTCGGTAATACGGAATAAATCAGAGCTAGAAAGCTCAGTTTTTTCATCAAAACAACGGAGAGGTCAAGCCCCGTCAGACTTTATTTTCAGCTGTTAAAAATTCATAAACTTGAATTTGAATTATATGAGTTAAAATTGATTGATCACATAGTAATGCGACTAGAACCCAAATAATGGATTATTTAGAGTTCGAAACCCACAACGAAAGCTCAATTGATAGAGTTGGTAGACCGGTATGAGGAACGTCAATAGCTGCAGGGAAAACCAGGTTCGAGTAATAATTTGCTAGACGAAGTTGGGATGTGAGTAGGAATCCTGAG